>JANHFX010003104.1:0-11637 GCA_027560015.1 Chloroceryle amazona | reverse complement strand
CCCCTGGTCTCTCCCCACAGAGGACAGGCCCTTCTGCCAGCATGTGGCCACTCACACCCAGTAGTGAGAGGAAACAAGAACATCTGAGAAGGACATCACTGAGAAGACACACTTACTGAGCTGCACCAAATATCATGGATTTACACAGGTGTTTGAGACATCCTAATTCCAGCTCTCTCTAGAGAGCCAAGGAAGGTAGACAGATTACCATTTTGCAAGGCAAGACAGATTTTTATTTTTGTTTATAGATGTTCTCAGGAAACTGGGACTACAGCCATCAAGACCAGACTCTGCAAAGCCACTCTTCAGTCACTAACGGCACAGGCCAGGAAAGAAGAGAGGAAAGGCAAAGCTTGATTCCTTTCGACAATGTCAGAAAGATTCAGCAAAGCCTCAAAAACCCCAGCATAACATCTATGTGTCAGCCAAGTAATGAAGGCTTGACTCAGCTGTGTTATCCACGGTCCAACACTGGTTTTGCCTCATGACATCTTATAGAGGCTTACATCTCAAGTCTGCACATCCACACAAAAACAAACGGTAATTTCCACTGGCTAAGAGCTATCAAGCAATGAATAACAAGCATAATATGGTAAAACCAGCAATGATAGTTTTGATGAAGTCTGATTATAAAAACCCTCCAAGTGCTTTAGTAGTTTGTTGTGTAGGGCTGTGCTACAACTCCAAACACCCAGGAGCTGCACTGATCAGCAATGTACAGGCTATGTCTTGGAGACTTCAGAAGGCCTTCTATCACATCACCTGCAAATGCAGTCGCCAGAATTATTTTAAGTGCTGTGTCTGTAGGAAAAAGCCCTCAAAGTTATTTCCCCTACACTTTTACTTGCGTTATTTGGATCTTTTTAAATTGTGTTTGTTTATACTTATAAAAATCTTGTAGAAAGAGAAGAGTCATAATACTAAAGGAAATTAATGCTCTCATGCACAATTTCTCTCAATATACACTCTGTAATATGAAAAACAAATTATAAAGAAGCTTCTTCTCCAGGTTTCTGGTATGTATGTAGCATTAAGTCACTGAAGAACAAATATTTCCTGCAGACATGCACTAAAACTGCATGGTTTCAGTCAAGTTCTTAAACCTTGGGATCTATCTTTATATTTGGAGTAAAAAAATATCTATTGTTAAGGGAATGTCTTTTGACCATAGGTTTATTTAGGCATCTTAACTGGCTTTATCTGGATGTTATCTGAACAAGTATAAACATTGCACAGTTATCAATACCAAACTGCAGGACACTTCTGTTAGCAGTACCATCAGAGACAGAAATAGGCCAAGTCATTCCAGTTGTCTACAACCACTACAGTATTTTTGCCATTTTTATTTACGTACATATAACATCTTTAAGGATTTAGCTCATGCACAATGGCATTGCTTTGTCTCCTAGGAGACAGGCAAATCTGTTTAAATCTAACAACACCTAAACATAAGGAAGAAGCTGCCACAGAGTAACTATGTGTATGAAGAATGTTTCTACTCCAAAAAAATTCAGGCAGACAGAAATCAACAGCCTCAGGCAAGACATCTAGGAGGTGGTTTACCAAATTCAAATATAAACTGAAAGGATTAACACAGCAACCACCTACCTGTTAATTCTCTCAAACTATCCCAGTCATAATCGCTGAGGACAGAGGGATTAACGACTAATTGACAATACCACACCCAGACAGAAATTTCAACTGAAATTACTTTGTTTACGATATAATGAAAGCTCTTGCAGACACACTCGGTTTAAACTTACCCAGAGGAAAAAAAACGCTCATGAATGAGAAGCTGTGTGAAGCTCAACACATAGAAAATCCTGTCCAGGCACAAACCAAGAACTTCAGGCAGCTGAACAGGGCTGATTTGGGGGAACACCGGTGTCCAAGCTAGCAAAGCTCCTGCTGCCCTTCTGACAAGCTCTGAAGCATTCAGCTCCTGCAAAACTGGCAGTGCACCAGGTCACCAAACCCGGGATCAAACTACAGCTGGTCTGAAGTCAGTTCTCCCAAAACACATACACTGTGAATAAATAGTGTCCTCAACAGCCATTTCACCCTGCAAATCCATTCCCCTCGCACTGTGGTACTTGCTTACATAGGCAAGGCTCTTTCTGCTGCTTTGTTCATTTTGTGGAAATAAGACTTTTGTGAAAAATCTTTCTTGATATCAGGCTTATAAGACAACTATACAATGCTTTTTCCATAAGCTGCACATAAGAACTTTTACTGTCAAAATAACTTTTCTGCAGCACAATCTATTAAAGTTCCCAAATGGAAAGACTTAAAGAAAAGGCATTACTGTCATTATGTGTAGATGAATTGTTTATAACAATAGCTGGGGTTTTTTTTGTTTGCTTTAAAAAAAAAAAAAAAAAAAAACGCAGCAAGATTTCAGGAAATACAGCTAGCTAACTCAATACGACCATCACACACTTACTCTGAAAAATGTTCCCAGCTTGTCCTGGATTAGAGCCCAGGTCCCCAGAGATGTTAGTTTGCTAATCCCATCTCTGTCCTTGCTTTCCAGTGACAGATCTATGACAATACATTTACATTTGTCATCTGCAGTTTCTGCAATTTACTTTTCTCTTAATTTAATTACCATGCCAAAAAAACCCCATACTTATGAGCATCATTTTGGGAAAGCAGACCTGGAATGAAAGTGCTTTAGCTCCTACAGCTCCTACCTGCTTGTAAATCACCAGGGCACATATAGCTCTGAGGCTATTCCTCGGTTGTGCAAAAGGGACAATGTCATAGTTCCTGGCAGAGCTGCTTTCCTAGGTAGCATGTAGGTGAGGTAATGGGGGGCTGTAGCAGCAAGCTCACAGCTGTTTGAGTGGTTACTGACATACCAAAAGTAAGATGTACTTTTTCTCACCCTCAAAAAAAATTAGACCTGAAGTGCCTGATGGTAGGGGTTTACGTGTTCACAAATTTTTAGCCTATTACTTCCTTCATTTTGTGTCCAATGGCCCTGTTTACATAATGATACTAGTAACGTACATAAAGGTATAAAGGTTATTGAACACTGTGGAGGTTTTTCCTCTAGTGTACATCATTTTACCTTAACTGAACTTCTCTCTCCCTTCTTTCATACCCTTACCTTACGTGTAACTCCCTTACCTTAACTGTAGGGCCACTGCTGTCTGAATGTAACTCTCAAAGTTTCAGTTGCTTCAATTTTCAACCACTAGTTATTGCCTCTGATGAGAATTTAATTAAAACTAAGCATGCTGAATTTGGACGGAAGCAAACCAGAAGTGACCGCACAAGGAGGTGCCAGAAGGGAAGGTAATACTCAGCATAGAATGACAGCATTATAAACCATTCTTTGACTCATGTCTTCTTTCCGAGAAGACCACATGCCATTCAACTACCTTAACACATACTTACTGTAAGTGTATATATGCACTCTCAGTGGAATTCAGTGAAAATGTGAGCCCTCGCTATAATTCCCATACGTGGTCTGTGGTTCAGCAAACTCAAGAGCTCAATGTTAACTCATGAGAGTCAATGACCATCACTACTCTGCAGTGACCAGTAAGTGATACGTCCAAGTTTACCTCCTTGCTGTTTCAGATGATAGTTGTTAATTTAGGCACACATTTTCTAAAAAGCAAGTACAATCAATTCAGTATGTAGCACTCTGCTTGCTGCAGAGCTGCTCCAAGGAAATCAATGACACCTTTAACTTTGGAAAATGTCCTCCAGGATAGTAATGTGTTAATACCACCAGTGTTTGAACAAGCAGGGAGGAAAAGGAACCACTGCTAAGAGGTTAAAACACATCCAGAAGTTTTAAATTAGCCCAAATATTTATCAAAACTATAAAGATCCAATTCAGCTGAAGGATTTCCCTGCCACTTTTTGTAAACAATCTGTTCCATTATTCCAGAAAAAAATATGTCAGGCACAATTCATCCTGCCCTTCCCTGCCATGTACTACGCACAAAACCTGCAACACAGCATGAAAGGCATCCAAAACATTTTTGTTATATGACCTGGATAACAGCTTTACAATGACAGCATCCACTGGGCCATAGCTACAGCATTATTACATTCTAGTAAAAGTTTCCTGAGGTAACAATGAAAATCAAATTAGCAGTTTTGTGCAGTAGTTCATCTGCTCCATTCACCCACAGCTCTATCTGTCAGGACTGCAAGGCTATTAAAAACAATGGGATCATTAATTGTCCAGGTGCAATTAATTATACAGTACCAGTAGCCTGGCAGCATGGCCTCAAAGGAAATTTGTCACTCAGTATTATAAGCACTGCCATCTAGGAATTAAAAACTAAATAAAAAGGATATATTGAAATATACACAGCTGCTACAATAAAACACCACAAAATGCATCTTTTCTCGGCTACACAGGATGCCACCCTATAATCAAGTATTTTCATCCACACTTAATTTTGGAAGAGGTTTTGTAAGTTGCAAATTGCTTCTTTCTTTTTTTGCTTCTCCTGAAAGTCACTTCCAGAGCTGTTTGAAAAAAAAAAAAAAAAAAATCTCTTTTTCTAGCTCAAGACTGTGATACTGGTTAAGAAAAAAACAAAACAAAACAAAACACACACACACACAAAAAAACAAACAAACAAACAAACAAACAACCCACCCTATTGCATTCATCCCTGGTTCCCACTTGAAAGGTAGAGGCACTAGTAAAGAAACCTACGGCAAGGTCTAGCAGTCTACTTACACGGCAAAACACTTGAGCTTTAGCTTGCAGTGGTTCACCTGTGAACAGCACAACAGCTTAGCTACATTTGTACAGGAGGGCAAAGTACTCAATCCCACTCTCTGAATGAATCAGGACAATCCTGCAGCTGGGAAGCTTGATGAAAGCATCCCTTTCAGCTAGGGGAGCATAAGTAAAATTTTACTTGGCTTGGTAAGACAGGTTCCAAGCCTGATTTCAAAGCAGAGTTCATCTGCCATCACTCCCCCACGTTTTTCACCTTTTCAGCTAGCTTGCCCTCAAATCCTCTTTTTATGTAGTGATAGAGGGAAAGGAAAAGAGCTACAACATTTCATTTTAAGCACAAGCATCTTCATCAGTAATACATTTTAAAATCCAATACAACTCAACTATTAAAACCTTGTTTCAAAAATAATTTTAAACACATTATTAATCTTCTCAGATTCATCACATCCCTTTTCATATGTCCCCAAATTCTGCACCTCATATTTTTGCCTGTAAAACAAGGGTAAACATCTTCTCATGCCTTGTATAAAAGAGCATTGCTGGTTAATGTTTGCCAGCTCCAGGTAACCCAAAAAGCAAGATCAGCAAACAAATAATTGATATATATTCATGCTTCAGCACGGCAATCTTTGAGATCAGAGTTGTGCTTTGGGAGTAGGGCAAGAGAGTGAATAATATGCAACAAAGACAAGAGGAAAGCCACCCCATTACATGGATTGCTTCAGTAAAAGGCTATCTAGCTGCTCAGCTTGCTAGCTCGAGGATCATCTCATTTGCACTGCATTTGACAGTGCTTGTATTTTATGCCTCAAGATTTAGGACTCTTTCATCCCTTTGTGTAAACTCAACTTTACACAAGCTGTAACTGCTAGCAGAGCAGCCCCATCATATGGAGCTTCCTCACAGTACAAGAGTATAACCACATTATTATGTTTACTGACATCCAGTTCAAAGCAGCTTACATCTTGCCACAATGCTGTCAAAAGCAGCGGACTACACTGGACTTCAGCTGTTCCTTCTACAAAGCTGCAGCTTTTCAGGAAAGGCGTTCAGCTACATCTGATTTCACAGTTGAACATACAGACACTAAGGGATCCTGAAGACTGCCCTCAGGAGTATGTCCTCCTGCCCATAAAATGTAAAGGGTGCAAAAGGCCCACCCACACATTTTTGCAAATGCATTGAAATTTTGGTTTGAAGCCTGTAATTGCCAGGTACTCACCTGTATTTTAAGTATCTAAATAGTTCTAGCACATGAAAACAGATATGCAACACAGTGTACAAATCTGCTTCCTCAGCTCTCACTCTGAATGAGAACTGAGATGCTCTAGTTACAGGTTTATTTATATCCACTAAAAGGCTTGAAAAGAAGTTCCAGAGAGATGAAAAAAATGCTATTGTACAGATAATCAAAAACCTCAGGCAACAACACACAACTGCATTAGATAAAGCCCTCAACCCTGTGTCTCTCCTCAGCCCAGTCTATTTCTGAGATAATAAAAATGCCTATCCTGCATGCAAGAAGTTTAAAGTAGTAGTCAAGCATACATATTTTCATACTAAAAGCAAATCAAGAAAGTGTTTTACATGACTGTTGAGACAGCACTACACCCTTAAAGTGTAAAGTATTTAACTTACAACGTATTTTTTAAATGTATCTAAAAAGCAATGCCGTTTCTTTAGCTCAAGTGACACAAAAACAGTTTCATGGCTGCTCTAGGCTAGATGAATGTTTTATGTAATCCCACTGTAATCACTTCAACCCTGAGAAATATATATTATGACATTGCATTATTATTCCTTAGTGTGAACTAAGGATCACACTCTTGCAATTAGGAAATTCATCTTTAGGTAGCTCTAACATTCAGGGAGTGCTACAACAGAGAATGATCCCTCACTGTCAGAGACAAAAAAGTCAAGAAATTTAAAAGAAAAATCTACCTCCCACACACAGGATAAGCATGTTCAGCAGAACAAGCAGGAGGGGAAAGAAAAAGCAACAAAACCCTTACTACTAGTTAGGTCACAGTGACATTTTGACAGAATTACCACCATCTCTAGTATACACAGACACATGTAAACACTGCCATCATTTCACACACTCTTTTGTTTACTTTATCCCAAAGCATTTTTATTTCCACTCCTCCCCCAAATTACACTACAGTTTTGTCAGGGTGAAGAGCTGGCAGACAATCTGTAATGCTGGAGGTACTTGTAGTTCTTTGGTGGACATATGCTTAGGGACAAATGTGTGAAAGAGCAGCTTTTAAAGCAATACTTTACCACCTTGCTATGCCTGCTTTTCACAACAGAACCTTAGCTTTCCAGTAATTAATTCTCACCATACAGTGCTGCTGAAGCAACAACAGTTTGCAATGTAAACAGCAAGAACACAGATTCAGGTGAAGAATTAGCATCAGAAAAAGCTACGGTACTTTTCACTCTGTGTAGTGAAGTATCTTTTTTAATACATTACACACATCAACTAGAGAGTAAAAGAATGTAGAATAATCAAAGATCAGTGAGCATTTATCATGAGAAAACCTGTCTTTTCATGTTGATCATCATCTTTTCAATGCACAACCAACTCTAATCAAGTTATGATAGCCATTTCAGTTCCAAACAATATACAGAGCAAGCACTGAAATTATTTGAGAGCAAACTACTTTTCCCTCATTTTTTTTGTTCCTTTTTGTTGTTGTTGTTTTGTGTGTGTGTAGTTTTGTTTGAGGGTTGGTTTTTTTAAGTATATAAAATAATGAAGAGGAATCACTATGATGATTCAGAAGACACCATGAGTTTCAGAAGGTTTTGAGTCCATTTTGGACCAAGACAGCTGTGCTCTATGACAGAGTATCATTCTCTCTGAAATACTACTGGTCCTCCCTGGTCTGCTAATCTGCTCTGGTAAACTGTGCATATTCCCAGTTACTTGTGACAAGGTTTGTAGGAAGATAAACTCTTCCAGTAGGTCAGCTGACAGAAATGGAAAAGAGAGACAACTCCAAGATATACAATTTAACCTTCAGATCACAAAGCTAGACAAGGAACAGGTAGTTTGCCCTCATCCTCTTCTTAAGAAAGAAGAGGACCTACGCTGTAAAACACTGAGTAAGATTTGGAAACCACCATCAAAAAAACCCCAACCAACCAAAAACAAACAAGCAAACAAACAACAACAACAAAAAAAGCACATATCCCATGCTGGACTGAAAGACTGTAAAACATTTTGAATGTGAAAAAACTAATGCAGCTAGTGACATTTAGTACCATTTGCCTCAGAAAACCTCATGAAACATGTTTCCCGCTCACAACCACTTTTTTTATTTTTTAATGAAAACCAGTGTAAAAAAGATAGAAAAAGCAACCAAAAGGAAAAGGGGAAAATCCTGTAGTTTTTTGCATTTATCCCTTTCCCCATAACACCATTCTGGTATTGACTACCGACAAACTGTGGAAGCAGTCAGATTACAACAGGAAACATGCTGTCACCCTACCTCAACTCCTCCCTTGACAGCCTGAAAAACACACTTTCCAACAAGAGCTTTCAGAGAGAATACAGAATAACCCTTAAAAATCAAAACTGGCATGCTGCCTTAGGAAAGCAGTGAGCCATCCCCTCCTCAGTGTTTGCTTTGAGTACTCTTCACCATGCAATCCCATTCTGACTAGTTCTGTCAGCAGTTAGCCACTTGCCTCAAGAGCATAGGCAAAAAATCTGCTGGAATTAATTTGTTTCAGATGTTTGCTATCCACAGCACTTCAATTCACTGATGTTCTAGAAGCAAAGTACTTCCCACATAAAGTTAAAGTTGTGTTTAATTCTCATGTGTGTAAGATGTCACACATCAAAAACACTTCAGTAACTAATTGCCATTACCTTGTGAACTATCATTTGTTCTTGCTTACATGAAATGAGAAACTGCTTTTTTTTTTGGTTAGTTTGTACTTTTTTTTTTTCCTCTCTATTAATCATTACTTCATCCTACAGTTCCATAAACTTAACCTAGGCAAAAAAAGGCAATTTACCTTCTCTTCCCACCTTGATGTTCCCTTCTCCATTCACCTCCACGAATTAACTCTTTCAGATGCGATACTCAGAAGATAAGTTATGTTTTGAGTTCTACACTTTTTGGTATAGTAGAAATGTTTACATGTTTCTTCAGAAAAAGACACAAAAATCACCAGGGAACAGAAAATATAACTTAGCAATCTAGGATATGTAAGCAGTAACATCACTCGAGACCTCCGAATCATAGAAACACAGAATGGTAAAGGTTGGAAGGGACCTCTGGAAACTACCAAGTGCAACTCCCCTTCTCTATTCAACTCTAGCAAGGCCTAAATCTGAGAATGGCATTCTGTTTTTTTGATGTCATGCTTCAAGACAGATGTGACCAGCTGGAAAGAGTCCACAAGACAGCAGTGAGAACAATGCAATGTCTGGAAACACAGTCTATATGGGAAGGTTAAAGCCACTGGGGTTGTTTATTCTAAACAAGAGGTCAAAGAAAAGACAAGATCAGAGTTGTCAAGTTACATACAATGTCACAGAAGAATAAATAGTTCTACTAGAATATCACATGAAATAGTACACATACAGAAAAATATGCATGTTTTCTAATTGCCCATTTATCGATTTTGTTTGAAAATATTTTTTACATCATGGCTTTGAAGAATTCACTGGCAGCTCAGGTAGCAGCAAGAGAGGTATCAGGACCATCTGACTGCTGTCTAAAGGATTCCGAGTAGATAATGGATTCAATTCTGCTATGTTGGCAACAGGAACGAGGACAGGGCAAGAGGAGAAATGAAATTTGGAAGAGCAGGATCAAATGCTAGGAATCCATAAAACCAAAAGAACACAGAAAGAGAACATGGCAGAAAACAAGAGAACTTTCAGTATTTGACAGTAATTAGATAGGATGTCAATGTGAAAATAGTATGTTTGAGCATTTCTCTCAGTGTTGCACTTTTGTCAAGTAATGCATAAAGAAAGACTGAAATCACCTGTACTTTCATCTCAGACTTCAGTCTTGCCTTTTTCCTCTTCCCTTAAAGGCTTCAGTGTGCAAGTAACATAGAGGCTCTCTCAGTTTTAAATTAGCATGCATACATTTATTTCTGCACTCTAATGCATTCTGTTGTCCTTGAACAAAAAAAAATTTTGATTATACAGGTGGATCTGTCAGATGGCTCTGCAGGTAGGCAGGAACTAAGCTGCAGGCACTGACTATTCCACTATTCCAAAATGGAAGGAAGGAAGGAAGGACAAAACCAAAGCAAAAAAAAAAGAAGAAGACTGGTTTCAGATAATGAAATCTAGCAGAGAAGCACAAGAGGGGGGAGAAAGCTGCATATTTCTAGCAACCTTTCCCACTACAGTAAAATTAATTTATGCTCCTATCTTCCAGCATTACTAATGCCAGGTGAGGTATCAGATTGCCCATGCAGAATTTCTAAGTGACAATGAATGTAAAGTTGACTTATTTTGGGGCTCACTTTCCCTGTACTTTCAACTCAAAAGATGCCTGTAATTCATCTCCAAAGCACACACAGAAATAACCAACCTTAACCAGAAGTTAACTGGTCCACCAACAGTTGTGTGTTCGGCTAACTGAACAGGCAGTCTGTGCATTTCTACACGGCATTTTGCAGGCTTACCAAATGAACGGTAAAGCAACTAGACACAACATAGTTGTGTCAAGCACAGCCCCCAGCCGACACGTACAGGACCTACCAAGAAGCAGGATATATTAATTATCTACCAGTGTGCATGCTGCTAACAGCAGTTACAAAGCTCCTACTCAGTTCAGGAAATAAAGCAAGTTCAGAACTCTATTAAAAAAAAATAAATCTAAATTATGTGGATATAGCCACATTCATTGCCCTATTATCATAAATGCACTTCACTGCAAATACATTCCACCGTTTGTAAGCTCGTGCAGTTGAAACTGTTCAAGAACTGGATCCAAATTTGAGCGTTTAAACAAAAAAAAAATTCACCATGCTGCCCTACAGTTCATCAATTCAACTAGGAGGGCATCAGAGAAAGAAGGGAAAACAGGAGCTACATAAATAGCCATTACTGTGGAGGGAAACATTCCTGGGAATCTTAGTTAAACTAGTTGCAAATAACTTCAGAGAGCGCTCTGCAGACACTCCTTTAAAAATATCAGGGCCTCACAAAAAAAAAACCCACAACATCATTGCACATTCAGCCGCACAAAAGCTGCAAAAAACTGCCTAAAACCAAATGAAAAAGTTTACCACAACAAAAGGCAAATCAGCCACTCAACTAAGGCATAGAAGAGATTATGTAGCGAGACGAAGTAAAACAGCAGCCAGAAGTAACAATGTGTTTGGTGTGGGGATCACGGCAACAAATACCTTAAGCGAATGCAAACCAGACAACAGCAAGGGGGGGTCGGACGGGGACGAGGTGCGGGGAATCATCAGCCTCAGACACAAAAGGTTCGTTTTACATAGTGAGGGGTTTGTTTTGTCTTTTAAGAGTGCCATTCTAAGGTACCGCAGCTATATCGGGTCAAGAGGGAAGGACACAACACGCGTATCCGCGTATCACGCTAGAGATCTATCACCCACGGAGCTCCTCCATAATCCACAGCCTGTCATCAGCTCTCCCAAAAGGATTAGTGTAGTTTAGAGGCTCGCCCATCAGTTCCGTCTCACATCGCACAGTTTTCTTTAGAGCAACTCTATCCAAAGGTGACGCGCTAGCAAAAACAAGATTTCTTACGGAATACCCCCACCATACAAAAATCCCCAAACCTCAGTACCGGCAGACAGAGCGGCGAGACCCAGAAGCAGCAACGAGAGCGTCTCGGCTTTAACAGGGGACCTGCACCCAGGTGGGCACGAAGCCGCTCCGCGCTGCAGGCGGCATCTCCGCCTCCCAC
>JANHFX010003103.1:121749-139456 GCA_027560015.1 Chloroceryle amazona | reverse complement strand
GGGCCTTCCCTCCCGCCTTCCCCCCCCCCCCCCCCCCGCCAGCTCCATTCTCCAGCACCACCAAAACCCACTTAGAGAGGGAGAACAAAGGAAATCTCGAACTATAAAGGCATCATTAAGTATGAACAGCAACAGCAAGATAGTGTGTGTGATATGACAACATATTTTATTGCACAAAAGTAGAGATAATTAAATAATTCAGTGGTATTCTTAGCTAATTAGCACAAAGATCTTTCAGAAGCCATCAAGAAAATGGATCTCATCAAATCTAATAATATGCTGCATTTCCCAAAGATCCCGTGTTTTCCAATGTTGCTACTGCTTCACCACCTGATACAATAGCACAAAAGGGTTACAAACAGATGCACATTTAATTGGACTGTTCCTCAAGATATTATTTTCTGCGTGAGGTGATTAGGTATTTAGAGGAACTGGGTATGTGTAGCTGGAATGTTCAGTATTAGCTGATAATAGAGCAAAAAAGATCATAGCTGCAGAAAATCCAGATCTGTTATAAGTGATCCATTGAAAAGATTAAATTATTGTCAGCTAGGAGCCATTCTTAGGTTGATTGTGAAGGGGCTGACTCATTTTGATTTGAAGTTGGTGAATGGATGCTGGAGTCCAAGGTCTTTTTATAGAGTTAATTGGGGACCTAGATTGCCTGTTTTCAGCTTCTCTTGACATGCAGAAATGTGCGGCAGAGTCTAGGAGAGGTCTGGGACCTCTGGTTTAATGTGGGCTCTAATTTCCAGGCCAAAGCACTGTCTCATTTGCCAGTGGTACGAACTGGGAAGAGCTCCATTCTCCGCAGTGGAGCTGGTTGAGGCCTTCAGTAGGACAGCTGCTGAAGTTGCCGTGCAATTGCTTTTCTCATCTAGATGCAGGAGTTTTTAGCTGGAATCGGTGACTGTATGTGTTCATGAGTGTAATGCAGGTTGGCAATCTACAGATGCTACACAGGGGAACAGGCCACACGGACAAGTACCTGCAGGGCATCAATACTGCTACTGGAAAACTGTTAGGCATGTTCTTAGTAATTAGGTGCATCAAATATTACTCAGAATATCTCATTGTATTATCCAGAATATCTCATTATTCTCCTTTGATCTAAATGTATCCACAAGTTCATGAGATGCATTTACAAACTCTAGTTTACCGCCTCCCTAGTTGATATGTGTAAGGTTACCTTTTTTCCCTGGCAAACAAAGGCATGCCTGAAAATTTGCCTTTGCCAGTCAGTCGAACATTTCCCGTTTTAAGTAAAAAGTCAGCAGAAGGGGATGTGCATCAGTCTTTTAGATAGAGCACTAGTTCTTGCTTGACTCTGGGCCCAGCCCAGACTTCACTCCTGTTATGGTTACGATGCACGTCGACTCCATGGACTACCCAGACAAGTAGTGCTGTGGGGTAAGATGCTGTGGTTCCTCGTTGCTGTTACACATGCCAGGTAGAGTTTATGGGCTCACTCTGGGATTGCACAGTGCCTGAGACAGCTGTGTCCCTGGTATGGGGAAAGAGACTTCTCCCTGCTCAGAAGAGATGCTGACTGGTGGATAGAAGGTAGATGGAGGGAATCTAAGGGGAAAGGCAACCCAGAAGTTTTTTGCCCAAGGAAGCACAGCCCATCATTAGCAAAGCAGTAGCTCACGTCTCCTGGTTTACAGGGCTGCTGTACTTATTCGTATACATCCTTCCTCTGGGGAACTTTCCAGGTTGTGAGTAAAGTTACTGGTATGGCGGGGACCCCACTCGTGTACCCCCAGATGTAATTATGAAAGAATGTGTTATTTCTGTGAGCAACTCAAACGCTGTTTTCTCTTGTGTTTTGGTTTCGTTCACCCAATGCTCTGGCAACTGTATTTGACATATGAGAGCATTACAGCCAATTTAAACCCCTACGTTTTTCCAGATGAAAGACGAGTCTCTGATTTACACGGTAGTCAAAGTGATTATGGAAGGCTGAAACTACTGCAATTGTTTTTATTTAACAGCTCTTCCCACACTGTAGTCAGTGAATCTCTCTTCTCCTGGACTGAAATGTCTGGCACCTATAGAATCGTTTATTTGCTGGCCCTTGTATCTGTGATTGACCGGATCACGCTCCCAGGGCTCCACCTACAGCAGTGTATTAACAGTGGGCTGATGGTACACTGGAGATAAATTGTATGTTCTTTAAGGAGCTGGGGGAGGGAGGGGAGCATAAAAGGATGAACATTGGCTTTTCTGTGCAATCTGTACTTCTCATGCTGTCCTTTAAGCAAGGAGTAGTGTCCAGCAGCAACTGTTGAAGCATGGCTTAGGTTTCTGAGGGACAAGGAGTAGATGAGCACTGACAGAATGTGTGTCTTGCTGCCTACTCTCAGAGCGTGCGTGGCTACTCATGTCAAAGAGCCAACGTGCTGACTGAATCTTGGTGCTATTTGCTGTTGTGTACCTTTGGAAGACGGGACAGGAGGGATGCCCTTTGGTGTTCTGTGTGGCAAAGAGGAGGATAAACTCAGTCAGCTCCTGAGAGAAATCTTCAAACAGCTCCCTCTGGCTACAAGAAGAAGCTGAGCCGATGGCTTCTGTTCCCTGGAAGTTGTGTCTCATGATCACAGGCCATTATATACTTCTCACTTGACTGCCCTGCTGGTAACTCCACTTTTAAGATGAATTATGCAAGGAATGCTGTGAAGCATCAGACATTCAGGAGCTGAGGATTGGCAAGAGGCCTCTCTCAGTGTATGGACCCATTTCTGGATAAAGTCTGAGACTCACCTGGATTCCAGCTTCTCCAGAAAGGACAAAAAAATGTAAAGGATCAAAAAAATAATCGGTGGACTTTTGTTTTTCTTGTGCACGTGTGCTTGTATCCTGTCTGAACTTGCAAAGCATATTCTTGGTTATTCACAAGGAATCCAGTAAATGGTGAATCTGTAAATCAGTTACTTAAAGTGTGTTTGTCTCATTTGCTCCCCCCTTTTTCCTCTTTCCCCAGGATGGCCCCTTGCCTTTAGAACATCTAGTTCCCCCTGAGGAGAGGATGGAGTGGTTGGGGCTGGGTTCTTCCTGGGGCTGGGACAGGGGGGGAAAAACACCATCTTGGGAAGTGGGTTGGTGGGCTCAAGGAGCACCTCACACACAGGTTGGTCAGAATTTGCCTTCAAATCTTTTGTTTAGTTGCGTTTTCACTTCCAAGAATATCTGGCAGGGGAAGCTGATTTAAAAAATGTGCTGCATCTCACTGTCGAGGGCCCAAATAGACTAAAACCTCCCTACGTCTGTGTTGCTTTCTCCTCCGTTTCCTAGGTAATTCAGAAATAACAGTACAGCTTTGGCATAATTCCTGTTCTCCTTCATCCCCCTTTGATATTTTTCATGTGACCTAACATCCCATGTGTAGTTTTGGGGCATAATGCGGATTTTGAAAGATGCTGAAATGTAATTGGAGGAGGAGGAGGAGGGAAGCCCTGGTTTTGAATTAGTGGCATTCTGCTTGCTGTCTTTACATCAGCATTCGGTTTCTTTTGGAATATATGAATAGAAGCATTAAAAATAGTGATCAAAACCCAGTAAAAACATGACATTTTGGTACAATTACCAAAATTACTCAATACGTATCTAAAGTCCCCCATATTCTTCAGGCAGCCAAATGCTTCTTTTTCTTACAATCCTGGCATTTGAGAAGGCAAATAAAATCGCTCCCATTTTTTTCCTCACTCCCTATTTTAGGAAGAATTCTCCCCAAATTCCAGCCCCCCAAAAAACATGTCTCTACCTAGTGTGCTTGCATGGAAGACTCTCTATTGGAGCACGAGTAGTTGGTGCGAATTCACTGGGAGCTGGAGATAAGCAAAAGGAGACTCCAGTGGCAGAATCAAAGCTTAAATGATTATTTCTCCTGAGGGATGTCTCCAAGTCCGTACTTGAAACTGCAGTGGGACAGTGGGGGAGGTGTGTTTCCACAGTTATCTTTTCAGTTGAGATATAACCCCCAAGGTCTTCTCTGTTGTTCAGGGACAGATGTCCAGGGAGAAGTTACGTTCCTTTGGCACATGCTGTATGAAACTTCTCCTTGCCTTCCTTTATTTTCCTTTTTCCCTTTTCCTTTTTCCTTTTTCCTTTTTCCTTTTCCTTTCTTTTTTTTTTTTTCTCCCTCTTTAAAAAAAAAATAATTCCTGTTTTAATTTTGGTACCCAAAAAGAGACAACAATGTTGTTGGAAGTATCTCCTCACCTCAAAAATAAAAAGACAAAATATTCTGGGATATGTTTGGTCCTCTCCAGGTTGGAATGTATCTGTCTGTTAGAAAACAAGACAGGGCTTAATGTTCTAAAACATATGGAGCAGTACACGAGTTTGTTTTGTTCACATATGATCGTACCTCATTATTTAGTAATGCATCACTTCTACAGCAAGTTCCATCTGTGGATCTCAAGGCACTTTCTGCAGAGAGCTGAGTTAACTCTCACAAGTCCCTTTGTGAGGTGGGTATGAAAATGTTCCTGGTCCTTAATCACAGGAGGAGAAACCACAGGCACAGGATTGAGTCCCTTATTTTCAAGATCTTTAACCTCTGTGTCCTCCTTTCCACACTTTCATTTTCCTGATAACATGGAGTAAGACTATTCATTTTTAACCCAGCTATTGAAAAAAAAATATCAAGCCAAAGATAATCTGATTTGTGGTTTTGTTTGGGTTTTTTTGTTTGTTTGTTTGTCGGGGTTTTGTTTGGTTGTTTTTTTTGTTGTTGTGTTGGTTGGGTTTTTTTTTCCTCTGGGGCAGGGGAGGGGAGATTGGCTTTCAGTACAGAAGGGTTGCTTTTCAGAAGGCCTGGGATCTGTTACTCTATAGAGCTTGTGGGGTGGGCAGGTGCTTAGGACCTCTGAACATCAACCTAACCTAAAAGCACTGATTAGAAAGTTTGGCTTAAACATTTGGCCTGAGATGGCAGAGCTGATAATTGGATTTCAGTTTTCAGAGATCCAGTCCATTACTACAGCTATAAATCACAGTGCCTGCAATCCCTTGGCTAATGCTCCTTGGTTTTAAAATACTTTCTTTACAGCCTTTTCCATCTGTGCCTATGAAGGCACCTCAAATACAGGTAATATCGCAGCAGAGGGATAAAGCTGTGCCTTCAGTAGCTCTTAGTGCAGTGTACTGTGACTTGTTGACTCCTGCCCAGCATTATCTCTCTCCATGAAGCACTTTTGGATGTTCAGCTGAATGTGCTACATTTGGCAGCTTGAATGGCTTTTACACCTGTAAGGATTTGATCATCCTCTCAGGGAAGCTACTTTTGTACACTTAGGGGGGTCATGTCGGGCTAATTTCAACACAAACTCCCTCCTCATCTGCACCATTTGATTGCTCTTTAGCTTGAGTCTTGGGACAAATGTGCTCTCCCCAGTAAGAAGTTCAGATGTGGGATGGGGGCCTCTGAGGCTACCTCTGCAGGCTCCAGCTACAGCACCTTTAGGGGCAGAACTCAGGTTTAAGCTCACGAGGCCCTATGAACTGAGCTAAGTGCCAGGTTCAGATGCATTTGCAATGCCAGTTAGGTCCCATTGTATGGGTAGCATCTGATTAAACAAAAATAACCCCCAAAATAATGATTTGGGGGAAAAAAAGCCCAAACAAGCAAAAAACCACCCAAACACCTTCTTTTGTTAACTCAGCCTAAATAAGGCAAGTCACTTAGAAAAGGTCTGCATGCAAATCTTTGTTAAATCAAGACTTTTCACTTCAGAAGTTAAGTTTGGTCTGACCACCAGACTAAGATGCTCTTATCTGCATATCTGCATACACAGGAAGCTCTGCTTTATTATTTTAGACAGATCATGATAAAAGCCTCAATGACTGCCCAGATTCTCTTCTATCATTACATTTTGCCTTACAGGGTAAACCAATAGCCAGACTTCTTTTCAGACAAATACAACAACGGGGTAAATCTGTGAGAATCAGGGAATACCTAAACGGTAGCTGACTAATAAAGCATGGGGGTTGTGATGTTAGGTGGGATGCCAGGATCCCTTACACTTCATAGCTCCATCTCTACCCCGTGCAGTCAGGGGAGTGACTGCAGAGCTACCTCGGTGCCAGTCTTAGCATGTGGGTTAAAAAAAAAGCCTAGCCCAGAGGGGTTTGGAAGCTGTGATTGGGGGATTAAATGGGAGGGGTGTTCCATGAGGGAACATAGCTTTGGGCTTTGGTGGCAGCCTGCCCCTGCTACTTCTTACATCATCTGGGCCACAATATCCTTTTGCTTGGACTTCAGCTTTTCCCTGCTTGCTGCTAAAAAGGAGGACAAAGGTAACGGGCTTCCTAGTGACCCTCCCCATGATTATGTCTAGGGAATTCATTCTTGAAATACTTCCACAGTGTTGGTGCATCTATGTTTCTTCTGTAATACCAAACATGTTTACTGCTAGAGAAGGTGCAAAAAGAGAGGTATTTAAAAGAATGAGCACTTAAGCTTATTATTTCTTTTTAATCCCCTCCTTTTAATCAGTTTATTTCTGAGGTTTGGCTTTGTCTCTGCTACCTTCAGAGCCTTGCCTCCTTCTGAAGAGCTAGGCTTTGATGCAAAAAACACACATGCAATGGGAGAAATTCTTTCTTAAGCTGACTCTAATGTCGTTGTCAGAATGGCACCAGGCATAATTTTGACCCAGAGACAGTAAGATCAGATGTTAAAACACTGAACCAAGAGCTCCTCAGCAGGTGGTCTTATTCCTGCTGAGAATAGTCAAGCCCATCCTCCTAGACAATTTTTTATCCCTACCAAGAGGAAGTTTGGAACCAGATTTAATCTATTTCCCAGAAGCTGCTGATGCTCTCATGTAAAATGAGGGGCTTGTTGTCAAGACAGGAACAAATTTTTGAAGCCATCACAAGATTTCCTTTGATTGGTGTTTGGAAGAGATGGACTAACTTGATATATGATGGTTAGTACTGTCTTTCCAAACACACCCAACAGATTAATTTCCTACCTTCACAGACCCACAGTCCCTACTTCATGCTTAGGAACATAAAAAAATGGAGAGCTAGGCCCTACCTCACCATTCAGTGTTCCTAAAGACATCCAGCTGAGCAAACCAAAGTGATTGGAACCAGCCTTTCATCTACTAATGGTCTAATGGGATCCCTTTGTGTTGATTTTAGCACTTTCTCTTCTTGGCTAAATTCAAGAATCCACTGCAGTAATGCCCAACCTTTTATTGTTGTGCCACGTTATTCACAAATTATTTCAGTTTCATGGTTATTTTTGTTTTGGCATATAGCCTGTTTTAAAATATTTGTAAAACAAAAGGAAGGAACATCATTTTTCCATTTCCTGTCTGTCTGTCGAGAGCTGTGGGTCCAAACAGTTTCCAGCTTGGGGAATCTAGCTGATAATTTATGAGACTATGGGATGGTGTGAACCAAGATCTTGGCATCCATAGCGTTGTGTGTGTTCTAGGCAAGTTCTGGTCCTGGTCTTGCTCCTCAGCAATGATCCTTATTGACCCATCCCTGGAAAAATGTAGCAAAACCAGAACCCATGTCCTGAGTCTCCTCAAACTGCAGGCAAAAACTGGACTTGGACTTGATTTATCCTGCCAGTTGTTGGTCTTTCTTTCTTTCAGAAGGAGCCTCAGCCAAGTGTGTCGAGAACTCGGTCCCATCTCTGATGAATAAAATCCTGTTACATCCAGTTGTACACAAAGCACTTTGAAAAAAGTGCAGAGGTAACATGAAGCAGTGCTGTGTGATAAGGGAAATGCCTCTGCCCCATCAGTAACAATAGCTCAGACCATCTGATTTTGCAGAAACTGACATTTCTTTTCTAGAAATAGATGTCTGGACATGCAGTCGATGGAGTAATCCAATTGCCTGAACATTCTTGGGTGCTTTATCATTTAAATTGTAATAAATCACAGTATGCCACAAGCTGTATTGAACTGCATCAAGTTACAGTCCCACCAATAACATGCGGTAAGCAGATGAAATCAGTGTGACGTGATGTCATTGAACTGAAAATTCAATGCATGCACTGTTTTGTCTTAAAAAGTTGGCTTGAATGGGTCTCTTAAAAAATTAGGGGGATTTTCTTGAAATCACTGCCCATGCCACATTTTGACTCAACCGTTTCTCCCCTCTGATTACTTTAAATAATGAACACGTGAGGCCTGCCCCTGAAGTTCATTGAACTCTATTAAAAGATTACTATTGATTCCAGACTTTGGTCCTGGCTGATTGGGAATTTGGCAGTAAAATACACAAGAATCACTATCGTGCAGCCTGCCCAGCAGACTAATGTTCCCATCAACTCCTCAGGAATATGTTTCTGCCATCTAATATCTACCATTGTTTGAAAAAAAATCCTTTTATTTAGAGTTGCCCCCTCCTCCCCAATCCTTTTTTAAGTGAAAGTAATGGGATAAGATAATTTTAACTCTCCTAAGCAGTCTCTTATTTCTCAGAGTAATATTTCTGTGGGCCACCTTAATGAATTCCCTCCTCTCCTTCGTTTTAGTCGTGTTTCAGATATTTATACAAGATATATGAACTTAAAAGGATTATCCATAACATTGTTGTTTCTGAAGCAGGGGACTAAAGCTAAACCTAACCTGGTTCAGTCCCCAGCTCATGTAAATCATTCTAGCTCTCCTGGAAGTTGCTGATTAAATCTTTTTGTGCACCCAGTTAAGGATTGGTTTCTGCAGGAAGGGCAGGAGGGAGAGCATGGAATAAAACTGATGGGAACAAGCTGGTGCTACCTGTAACTCTGTCTGGGGATGGTCAGCATGCTGGGAATTCATCGCAGAGTTGGGCTCTGCTGTCGGAGGTGTGAGGAGATCACGGCTTGGGCTACCAGAGCCAGTGCTACTGGTAACAGGTCACAGCGGGCTGGAGATGCCACAGGACAGAAATCGGACTGATCTCGTTACTTGAACAGGTATGCAGAGCCCTTCCTGAGCTAGGTCGTGGGGAGGTGCATGCTACGTGGTTTGGCTGGAATGTTACTAAGATTAGCTAGTTCAGGCCTTGCTACGTGTCCTGCTCTCAATCGCTGGGGCACTTAAGACCCTGTCTAGCTCTGCTAAATTTATTACTGCGGGGTTACAGTGACAAAACTGAAACCTCTCGTGGGGGTGAGGTTGGTACATGCTTGCAGTGGATAGAGCTGAAGTGTAAGAAGGGGAAATATTCCATCTGACTCATTTTCCCCAAAGAGAGAGATAATTGGAGATCAAGACAGGTAGTGACTTGATGAGAAAGATGAGAATGAAATGGGAAAGCAGAGGAGAAATATGTGGGAAAGGGGGAAAATAACTCAGCAAGGAATACATCTTCCATCATAACCTCTGCCCCCAGCTGTAACAGGGAAGGTGCTGGACAGTATTAGCTTGTTGTCTGCAGCTCAGTCTCAAGTGCGGGGTCAGTGATGAGGCACTTGAAGTGCTCCAGCCGTGCAGTGTCTGTAGGGATAGAAGTTACTGTAGTGGAACTACAATGGGGGGCAGAGTTTGCCCTCCTCACCTGCAGCTGAGCAAGCCTGGCAGCGCTGCTGTGGGGTGCAGCCATGCCTTCCCTTAGCCTCCTCAGAATGCTCCACTGCAGAGTAAACTGTCTTTTTTTTTTTTTAACGAGGACTCTTAAACCCAGGTTAAGAAGTGGTAGTGCTTGCAATTGTGCTGGCGTTTGTAGTGGGAGATACCTCCCGTATTCCTCCACCACTGAAAGCTGCAGTGAGCAACATCTGCTGGAAAGAGCCTTTGCGAGAAGCTCTGATGCAATCGAAGCACGTGAACATCCATGAGCAGAGCTTGACATTCCACTCTTTTTCCCTTGCATGCTTTAGAAAAGTTAATTAAAGGAGGCTGGGATTTGAAAAGTGAGAAGTACCATTGCCAAAAGAGCTTTTCAGCCTTCCCTTTATTGTTCCCTCTGACCAGAACATCAGCGCAGACCTCACTCCTACTACTTACATACCGTATTTCCACAAACTTAATGGTTACAAGATGGTAATGAGCAATAGATTATCAGATGTTCAGATAAGATGGCTCTAATAGCTATGTTGCAGTTTGTAGGGTAAATACGATAATTATTAACACCCCCCTATTTTACAGGCATGGGAAAATCGAATTATTTACCCCAAATTTCACATTAAGTCATTGATAGAGTGATGGAAATGACTAAGGTAGTAATAAAGAGAACGTGAAACTTTGACTGGTGCACCTTGTTCTCCTACACCAGGTGACAGTGCATAGATACCACCTTGCTGTGGAAGAGAATTCCAAGACCCATCACATCCTGAGAAGTCCCAGCCAGTTGTAATGTAGTGAAGCAGCAGAGACTAAACCTTTAACAAATGGAGCCAGGAACTTAGTAGGTTTAATTCTTTGGCCAGAAAGACTCTCTGATGAGCAGCAGTTTATATGACCAAACAGACCAAGAACCCTCTGGGCTTTTTTTAAGGTCTTACGGTCTCCATATTTGTAAGAGAAAAATGCCAAGAAATATCAAAGCTGTATCTTGTCTCTTGTTTGGTAGCCCAATTCCCTAGCCTCCAAAGTTGATTCTTTTTACTGGGCATGAAGAAACCCTTCTTTTCCTGTCTCTTTTCAGTGAGGACTATCTAAGCTTGGCACAGAGGCCCTCCAACAGCTTTCAATAAGTCCTTCAGCCTCTGGCCTTGAAGCTGAAAGTTACCATGGCCCTTTCATGCTTAAATTCCTGGTAGGAAGTTTGGTTTTCATGCTTTACTCTGGTTTTCCTACAAACTTTGATCTTCACTCTTGGGAGTCTCATTTACACTCAGCTGCATCCGCATCTCTGGCCTTAATCTTTCATAACAGAGTGGCCTACTTATCAAAGTGTGACAGCTATCTTAACCCCCCACCCACTTGCCAATGTAGATGTAGGAGACTCTCCAACTGTTATGAAAACAGTTAAGTTAATTGACTAGGCTGTTTCTTTTCATACTCCAAATATTTGGTCTCCTTTGTCCCTACAGCTTGAGTCCCTCAATTTTCTATCAATACAGTCCCCATCCCCATAGCATCTGAGATTTCTTTTTTCCATGAACAACCATTCATTTTTTGCTTACCACTTCCCAGACATTGCTTTTTTTCTTCAGGGGCCACCTTATCACATGTGAAGAGGAACAATTATCCTTAACATGCATATGTAGCACCAGCTACCTCAGCATGAGTCAGCAATGTCATCCTATGGGGATGTTGTGTACGAGTAATAAACATGCCCCTCCACCAAGCAGAGCTTTGGGTGTAGGACAATATCTTCTCTTGGGTCTGTGCTTCAGTAATGACATGAAGCAATCGCTCTGTAGGAAAACCAGCAAGAGTGGTTAGAGGTTTATGAGTAATGACTTTTTTTGGGGAAAAAAAAAGACATCTGAGAGAACTGGGTTGTTTTTTTTTTTTATTCAAGAGAAGAGAAGGATGAAAGTGAAACTTGAAAATTGCCTTCAAATACATAAAAGAAAGAAGCAGAGAAGGGAGTACATTGTTCTCCGTGTCCACTGGAGATGAGGCTCACAAGACAGTTCTGTGATTATTCTCAGAGAAAAAATAAATTGTGCCAATACAATCTAAGAGCAAGAGGATCTGCTGGGCTGCAGGGCGTAATACATTTTTGCCTGCATTTGTTGGTCTGCTGTGAATCGGTGACAGTTTTTTTTTCCCCTAGCTTCCTCCTTTGCAGTCCATTTAAAAGTAGCTCATATTTTGTTATTACCTCTGATGGTTAGCAAACTACCGTATCTACGAGTTAAGTCTCATTTCTCATCTTCTCATAATGATAAAGTGGTTCTTTTAAGAGTCCTGTTGTTTGCCAAAAGCCTATTATTGCAATAGTCTAAAGCCATTTCCAAAATAATTTATTGAGCAACTGCTCTTGAAGGAAGAAGCACTAGGAAGGCTCTCATTTTATACCAGCATTGAAACACATTTTAATGCACCCATAACCAGAGTATCCAGATGCCACGCGTGTAAGCGTAGCATTGTGTCTCTCCAAAAGAACCATTTTCCCCAGTCTGCTTTATAAATGCTGAATCCATCCCCAAGAGGGTTTTCAGAAAGGACTGCTGGAGAAGCTCGCTGAGGGTCTAGCCAAGGGATGTACCCGAGCTGGCTCTCCGCAAACAGCAGAGGAAGACCTATCTACCCACGCAAGATCAAAGAGACCAGAGCTTCTCTTGCCTGTGTCCAGAGCTGGCCAAGCTGTGTGGTCTGGAAGCAGTGCAGCCATGTTAACATTTAAAGGTATATCAACTAGGCCTGGAGCTGGTTTGCATCCACAGAGTAGGAATCTAGGACCATCGGGCTCCATGGAATTCAGAGGAAGGTGCTCACCTTGCCCCATGCAGAGAGTTCTCCAGAAGTTGTCCATGAGGTCAAATCATGCAGGGTGGTTTTGGTCCAGATACAAAATTCCTTAAATATATACAGATGTGTTCTTTGTGTTATCTCAGGATATTTATATATCATCCTCTCTCTTTGAACACAAGACCATTCACAAAGGGGAAAGCTTTGCTAACTGAGGCATTTCCTTTTTTTGAGCCTCTTAAACTAAAAATTAATTGGGGCTTTTTTTTTCTTTCTTTTAAAAAAGAAAAAAAATCACATGAGTTCTGTGACTCACGAGGGCTGTAGGTGGTATTATTTGTTTTGGTGTCTGGAATCCCAACGTCAAACTTGTCTTTGTCAGGAGATTGATACAACGTTGGTTTTGGCAAGAAGCATGGTAGGAGAAAGGACATCACTTAACAGATACTTAAAGTGTGGTCAGGCTCTGAAAAGTGACTCTCAGAAATGACTTTGTGGTTTTCCATATTTATTTTCTCTCAACAACTTCCAGAAACAATCTGCTGAGTTCACATATCTAAAGGTGATTTGTTGAGCTGTCACCTCTCTGGGCTCAATGGAGGGGTCTGAAAACCCCACCCTTTTCCATGTGCCTCTTCCATCATCACTGCTAATAGGGATTCCACAACTGGAAACTAGCTATGTTGCTGATGGATGCACGAGGCCAAGTAAACTTCAGCTTGCTCTTCCACAGCTCCCTCGGCTTATCAGGGATAAGAAGAGTCAAATTCAGCTTCAGCTTGAGTTAACGCAGAGGTGCAACAGAAGGAAGATTATAAAGCAGCAGCAGGATGGTTAAGACATGGCTCGGAAACTAAGGAGGCCTTAATTCAACTGCCATCTTTAAACTAATGCATAGTCATGATGGCTGTTCTCTGTACGGCTCACCCCACCGTGGGTTTAGGCAGAGCTAGCAAAAGCATCTTTGAATTAGTCAGTATGACCAATACAGAGATAGTTTCTTCTGAAGTGATTGCTTTTCTGTTTGTCCAGAGCAGGTCTGGGGAGTGCCCATGGCCTAGAGGAGCATTTCCCAAAGTTTGGTTTTCATGGTTCTGTCATTCAGCTGTGGGATCTCTCACGTGGCAAAAGACACTGCTGGTATGTGAGGGGAGAAGCAGAAGTGCCGTGTGGTAGCTGGGTTTTACCGTGTTTCCCAGAGCTCCCGATGCTGGGGAATTAGCGCGTCAGATAAAGCAGAACTTCTTTTCTTCCCTTCTCACAATGCAGAAGCAGGAGAATTCAGAAAGGATGGGAAAAGCAGGAAAATTAAAAATCTAAATACTGCATTTTGCATTGGACAGAAATCCATTTGGGGGTTACAAGGTAACCTCATCAAGAGTAAGACCTTCACATTTTATCAACCCAGTCGGTGACAGACTAATTCTAATGAAGACGCCTGTTACCTCTTGACATCCGTATGGAAAAGATGTGCAGAAGGAATTAGCCAGCTTTGAAATGCAGGGTTTGGAAAGCCACTTGCAATAAAGACAAGTTTGTAATTGCCCCAGTGACCACTTGTGTGAACAGAGACTGGCAAACGAAGTAGCCAGAGTATTCCTTTGGCCCCAAAAAGCAGTCGCTGGCTTCCTGCAACCTGTGCAGGATTTCATCTAAAGCTCCACGTAACACGTAGTTGAGATTAATCTGGCACCAGAACTTAGCATAACTCTACTTAATGCAAGGATCTCGCTTGAAAACCGAAGCTAATTAGTCCATGTGGAACGAAGCTGCTGATGCAACTAGAGCGCTGCTGATGCCAGAGCTAGCAGGGGTTCTTCTCCTCAGTGCCATGTAGACACAGTCAGAGGATACTAGTCAAGCAAAAATAAATCAGGATAACTGAAATGTCCTGGACTTGTCACGGAAAAAAAAGTCAATCATGCAAGTGATGATATTGAGGAAAATCACTTCATTTTTCCATGGAAAATATTCAAAGACAGTCAAGATGCCAAAAATTAAGTCATTCTTCTATAATCCATTAGACCGGGTGTCTATGGAGAAACATTAGGGATGAACACTTCCTTTAGATACCTCAAGACTCAGGTAAATGCTTTCCCCATGTGAAGACATGCACAGGTTATGAATTTTTATTTCACAAATATGTCATCTTTATGACTGATGTGCTTAGAGCATAATTTTCCCATGCAAAGGTAATTTTGGTTAAGCAACATTTATTGCTTTGCATTCTTATTTAATTGAATTAACTACATTTTAAATCAGTATGTTGAGAGAAAGCTTGGTGGGAAGAAATTTGGCTTATGGAGGCCTAAAGTTGTGAGCCAGGAGCGTTAGGTCCTGTTTCACGGTGCCGTTGGAGGTTGTTAAAGCCTCGTCCAAAATCTGATGATGTCCAACAAAAGAGTCCCATTGACTTCAAAGGGTCTGACTCAGGCAGTTTTTAATAGGCTGGCAGAAATGCCTGTTGCTTAGGTATGGGAGTGGCCTGGGTTGAGTTGGGGTTAATTGTCACCAGCAGCTGCTGGCCCAAGCAGCTGGGAGGGGCCACAGGTGGGATAAACAACCCAGGCAGCCAATGGGAGAGGTGATACCACACTGAGACCCGCCCCTATATAAGGGAAGGGTGGAAAGGGGGGGATTGTTTGAAACTTGCTGCAGCCTGTGGCTTCAGTGTGCCCGGAGCAGGGAAAGTTGCATTTTGGGCACAGGTAGAGTCTATCAGTGGCTTTGTTTGTCATTTCATTAGTACTGTTGTTTTTTTTCACTGTTTGTGTTGTTGTAATAAATTGTCCTTCTATCAACCCCTGGGGTCTCACCTTTTTTTCTTCCTCTTGATTTTACAGGAGAGGGTGTGGAGGGGGTTTGAAAAACAGGGGGTGAGTGGCTGCTGGTTTTTAGCTGCCAGCAGAGGCTAAGCCACAACAAGGAGCCTAAAGATTCATCCCCACTCTGCAAGGATCACAGAGAGTTTTGCCTGAGGAGCAGCAGAGAAATTACAGGAGCCTTATTTTATCAACAGTTCTTCCACTAAATGGTAGGAGCAAGGTTTTTATCTGATAATCCAAGAGGTTAGTAAGAGAAGATGTCCGTGAAAATCTGTGAAGGTTATGGAAGATGGTGGCTCTGAAACACGAATATTATGAGGTTTCAGGTTACGTTGCTGAGGAAATGTGCTACAGGTTTAGTTAATATGGCTTGAGCAGGCAGGGATTTTGTCTGAGCTATGAATGTTATTGTGTGTTTGGGAAGACCAGTGGCTATGTTATACTGTGCGTCAACAGCTTGAGCTTTGCAGGTTAGGTTATTCTTTTCTAAAGCCAAGACTTAAGTGTGTTTTGATTCTATTTTATTCAAATTTTAGAGTACAAAGGTGAAGATAGACTTCTACATTTTTTGCTCAGCTCCAAAAGGTCTAAGGCTTTTGATCCAGGCATCCTGGTGTTTAAAAATTTATCACAAGCTAGAGTTTGGCAACTGGTTCCTCTTTAGTTTTTTTTTTTACTTTTAACTTTTTGCAGAATGCTCTCTAACTTTGTGACCGTGAACCCCACTGTGAGCCAAAACCAGTCCCTATGTAGCTGAGTCTGAGCCAGGGGGCACTTCAAAGAGACCATGGCAGAGACTTTCACAGCCCGAGGTTAAGGCATGGGATGAATTTTTGGTGAATTCTTGGGTTGAGGGGGGGGTTGAACAACTCCAGGACTGGTAAGGTCCCATGTAAGCTGCCCAGTATAAACTACAGAAGTGAGTATTGGTGCCCCATCCTCAGCTCTCAGCTGAGTGGGAGGAACTGGGTGGGGTGCTGCTGGGAGCAGGATGGAGAGCAGCAGTGCCAAGGCACCTATTGCAAAGGTGGATGTGGTAGAGAGGCCTTTCTGAAAGGTACTTTTTAAAGCTTTCTATATATTTTTGGAACAAAGGGAGTGGCTGAAAAAACAGGGATAAAAGGCTATTGACAGATGAGACCCAAAACTGCAATCCAAACACATGCAGATGCACATATACTCCATAGTACAGTAATTTTAATTGCTTGTAATGTAGCCCCCTCTCTCCCCCTTGCTCTCTCCTTCCTTCTCCTGTGTTCTCTCCCCTCGCCAGTTCCCCCCCCCCCCCCGAGTTAATCTGTCGCTAGATTCTCAGCTTTTCTTTTGCTTCTGGTTTCATTTTCAGATGACAAAATTCAAGGCACACAGCTCTGCTGTCTGGTTGCCCTGGTAACGGCAGCCTATTATCGTACCTTGTCATTCATCAAGAAAGAATTGCACTTGACAGAGATAGACCAAAATGCCTGCAGTCTGCAGCATAAAAAAAAAAAAAGGGAAAAAAAAAAAAGGAAAAAAAAAAAACTGTTTTCTTTTCTTCCAAGTATGTAAAAGGCCTTTAATGCCTATTTAGCTACATGTTTTATTTAACGTTGCTTATTATCCCCTAAAGTGGTTGTCAATACTCATAGAAATAGATATTTCCTCCTCAAAAATATATTTAAGTCAAATTTGTAATTCTGCCTTGCTTTCCAATCCTTCCACCCTGATGCACAATATAAAGGAAATGGTTAAGTGATAAACGTTTTGCATGTTGAATTCACCAAGTGACCACACAAATGCTGCCTTTCTGCTTAATTATGTTTTGTGTTGGTTAGCTTTCCTGCTCTCTTTAGAGAGCTTCAAAAATAATTAGCAGGGTCTGTAATAAATAATTGAATTTTATCTTTAATTAATCCTTCAAGTGCAGAGTGTTATGGAATACGGTTAAGTGTATGTATATAAAAAGCACGTATATAGCCTGTGTGTACACATATATATGTTGTATGTATTCAAAAGGTAGAGGTTTGGGCAGAAAATCTGTAATCACTCTTTCTGAAGTTTGGACCAGTCCCAAATTCATTGTTCTTCAAAGGCAGGAAAAGGTAATTGCTTGTTAGTTTGCCTACCTCATCTTTGCCATTTGAATTAACCCAAATTAATTCCTGAAATCTGTGGCCTCGTACCTTTTGGGTAGTGAGCACATTTATACAGGGGAAACTCCCAGTATTGTGATATTTTTCCTTTTTTTAATTTTTTTTTAATCTGACTATTTCTTTCTGATAATTGCATGGCTGTTGAAGTAGCTGTAATTGAGGGTTGAGGTTTGGGGGCTTTGTTTGTTTTATTATAAAAGGGTTTGGGGTCAGTTTTTGCTTACATTGGTCAATTTGCTCGTTAAAGGTGAGATATGTTGTAAAATAGGTTTTATTGGCCATGTGGTATTTTAAGTACATATCCTCCTTGCTTGGGGTTTGCATCTCTGATTGTTGAATCTTTTGTCTTGGGGCCTGTTTTGTATTAAAACACGAGACTCTACAAACAAGCATTCCCGGATCAGACAGGAGGGAAATTTGGAACTGAAAT
>JANHFX010003103.1:16159-121649 GCA_027560015.1 Chloroceryle amazona | reverse complement strand
GACTATTTGTTTTATCAAACTTATGGTTGGGGAGGAGAAGAAAGAGGGGGGGGGAGGGAGCGGGCCCGTTAAAAAAAAAAGGGGGAGGTTGGGGGGGGGTTGGAGGGGGGAGAAAAAGATTCCTTGCCTAGATTTTGATGCCAGCTCTGTTTATTTTCCTGAAGTGTGGCGCTGGCGTTATACCCAGCCCGCAGGGTGAGGAGCTCTGAACTTTGGAAGTTCACTTTGCGCTCCCCCAGCGAAAAGAGAACCGCGCGCGGGGAGCTCCCGTTCTCTGCTCGAGCTTTCTGTCTGCACAAACTCCCACATGGCTGGGGGGGATACCCGGGGCAAAGAGATGGTCCCGAGGGCACCAAATGAAATGCAGATCGTGCCCCTTCGAGGGGTCCTCGGGGCGCGCGGGCTGGGAATGGCTCCCGAGGACGCATCCTGACCGCTTCGGCTTCCCAAAGCCGGGGCGCTGCGCCTTGCGGATTTCGGTTTTATTCGTAGCCAGCAACCCAAGAACAAAAAGAACAGGGAGAGAGGGAGATGGCACTTAACCATCTCCTAATACGCCAGTTCCTAGAGCCACTTCTGAACTTTTTACTTTAATAACGCCGCAACACCAGCGTTCATTTCCTGTTCAACCTCGGCCCTACCTTTTGATTTTTAAATCTCCCTTAGGCGAGTGGTTTCAGCGGACAAAGAAATGAACAGGCAGAAACAATTAAACTAGCAGATACAGTGAAAACCAACACCGCAGCACTTTCGCAGAAATTGCAGCGTAGGAACGAATTCTGTCGTGCATTTGATGTTTCAACTCCTATTCCTGCAGTTTCTTCCAGCTTGCCTCTCGGCTAAAGGAATTCTCCTATCCCTTAGGACCTCATAAATACATAGAGGCACTGGAAATATTTTTTCAGTATATTAATATTACATGATAATCTCGTTGAAGAAAAAATAAAATGCGAGATCTAGATCTTCTGAACTGCAAAATGGGGCTTTAAATCCCTTTTAAATGTTCGCATATGTCTTCATGAAAAATTGGGATTGGGAATGTTTATACAGCCCTGAACAGTGCAAGTGAATATCCCTAAATTAGCTTTTCAATTTGATTTACAGCCTGAAAATTCTGTAACAAGATACAAGTGTTATCTGTTAAGAAAGGAATAGGTTTTTCTGTTATTGTCTCGCTGCGTCTCTTTGCTGTGGAACAAAATGGGAGCCAAAATGCCAGCTGCAAAATGAACTTTCAGGATGGGAAAAGGCTATGTGGGGATTAATAAAGAAGGAATTAACTTATTCGAAAATCAAAATGATGCTTGCTTTAGGAGGGAAAAAAAATAGTATTGTAATCTAGATTTATTGATCGAGTTTTTGATAAACCAAGTCCCTGGGAGTTGATTTTTGGTTTACTCGAGGAAGGACTAAACATCTATTAGATCTGTCTAATTATTTGGTTCTGTCTGTTGATGTGTGTTTCATTTACCTCACTGTCTTTCCAGCCTCTTATTTTGTTCTCATAGTTCTGATACTTGAGTGTGTGATCAGAAAGTAAGGGCAGTGGGACGGAGCTTGATGTATTTCTGAATCAGCCCCCCCCAAAAAAGTTGTTGCCTGAAGTTTTGGATGGATGGAAATGTGTTTGTAGATGGTAAGGCCATAAGAGACCCTCGTAAACAACTTGTCTGGCCCCCTCCATAAGCAAAGCCAGGGAACCTCGCTCAATAAACCCTCCACACAGTGTGTCAGCAACTGCTTGAGCTTTATTTGTAGTCTGGCACAATGGGGAATAGTTGATTCTCTGAAGCCAAGTTTTGAAAGCACCCTTGGCACATCCTCTGGGTTTGAAGTCACCCTCAATCTCTGACATAAGTGTGAGTCGGAGAGATGGCTTCGGTGGCTCTGGCTCGGTAAAAAGCCCTGTCCTGCTGGGGCAGGAGGGAAGCCCATGCAAATGTGCACAAGCCTCCAAAAATTGACTCTGGAGGTGAGGAGGGCGGCTGCGAAGTCTGAGAGGAGCTTGCCAGATGGAGGTTTTATTGAATCCAGCCTTTGGGTATCGACACAATAAAACACCTTCTGTAAACCAAAGTCTTTCTCTCTCTCTCTCTCTTCCCCCTCCTTCATTTTTTTTTTTCTTCCTCTCTTTCCTCCTACTGCAGTGAAAATTTGAGGAATGCTGTGAGTAGACCAAAACCATGGCACAGTGTGTGCTTATCTAAAGTTCAGTCAGAACAGAGTGACTCTCCTACCTTTGAATATGTCTGAAATTAAAATGTCATGGCTCAGATTCCCATTTTTGCTCATGATGAGTTATATCCTGTGCTACAAATCTTTCCTTGCAATGACCCAAGCTTTTCGGAAAGTGAGATGCTGTTGTGAGACAGCTAGAGGAGGGCTCACATTATTTGCCTCCTTGCTCCACATGTATATAAACTGTAGACATTTCTACTATTTTTTTTTCACGTAGAAAAGCTGTTTTCAGTGGCTTCACCAAAGGCTGAGGCCTAGATCTGATGAAGGGACTCGGATGCCACCTTTTTAAGTCCTCTTTCAGAAGTGACAGCTGAGGTCATCTCTGGAGATGCTGAAACTTAACAGTTTTTTTCTTTTTTTCTTCTTTTTAATTCGTTAAAATGGAGTGAAAGCAAGTGAAAGATGTAGTTGGAGAGTTGAGGGGCATATATACCGGACAATATGGTGACAGTGGCTTTTTCTGTTGCATGCTATGAAAATAGCCCCGTGGGACCATCTGAGCATTGTAGCTGGGCAATCCAGAATCTAGTTGGGCTTGTTTTCATCAAGCAAGAAATGTTATTTTTTTTTCCCCTCTATTGTTCAGTATTTCTCTCTGAGGCGTTCAGCTTTATCATTTTAGTCTCTGACATTATGACCTTCAGATTTGAGGTTTTCCACCTGCTGCCATGGGGTGGGCATGCCACAGAGCTATGAGGAGCTTACTTCTAGTGCAGAATATAGTTTTCCATTAGTGGAAGGGGACGTTGTCCATACCCCTGAGGACTGTGCTGGTTTCTACTCACGTGACACCAATATGTTAGCTCTGGGTACAACTTTCCTTGGGTCCCTCTGGCATGAAGTTGTATTTGTCGTGCGCAGTGGTGGTGGCTGAGGTTGCTGGGGAGGGGTTTCCTGGCAGGTCCTGTATTAGAGCAGAAGTGTCTAAAGCAGCTGCAGGAATTCCCTTATGCCCCTTCTGCTGAGCAGATGCCCAGTGGCCATCAGGCATGAAAACAGTTAATTGTTTTCTGCTTGCAGGGGTAACTGTAGGACCAAAGTGTACTTCACTGGCAAGTGATCCTGCCTAAAGCTACCCGTGAAGTGTCTGAAGTTAGAAAGTGCTAGTGGAAGGTGCCCCTTCTGTAATTCTTCATTATAGCAGTACTTTTTCCTGCATAAGAAGGTGATGGCTACGGCTCATAATTAAGGATTTTAGACTTGCAGATGTGAATGATCCACTGTAAACCACGAACAGCAAATGTGAAGTTCCAAAGCTCTTCAGATACCTTTGTACTGTCAGAAGCAGCTTTAAAAGCTGCAATAAATCTTTAAATTTAAAGTTGCTGTGTCGCATCATAACCGATGAAGGAGCATTTCTGTCCACATGGCAGACAATGCAGACAATACCTTTTTTTCTTGGTGTTGTTAAATCCATAGAAATAGCTTAGTTTACATACGGATAAGACAGGTTTTCTCATTTTTTTTGTCATATTCCTCCCAGGACAGTTTTTAAGCTTAATTGAATTAATACAACTAGGGAAGCCTTATTTCTTCGAGCAGGACAAACCAAACAGCCCTATTCAAATATTCACTTCTTTCTTTTTGAAATCAGCTTCACAATTCAGATCAAGATGAAAAATTTCTGAGTGGGGAATTGGTTTAATCATTAGTTGTAGTGTACTGCCAGACTAAATAGCTGGAGCGGTTTAGTGAGGCATCAGTGGGTCTTTGCGGTCTCTTTTCTCAATTTAATCTGTAAAAAACTAAATGCTGCTTTGTTTCATTATCTTTTAAGTGTTTTGGCAAGGACTTCAGCCAGATTTTACAGCCTTTCCACCTTTTTCCCCTCAAATTCCTGTAATTGGGTTGTTTTAAAAGCTGATATCTGATTATTTCTCTATTAGTTTCCCTCAAAGCATGTCTTCTCAAAAGCAAAAGGTGATTAGAACCACTAATGCTGCTGGATTACCACACCCAGTACAGTTGCCTTTAAAAAGCTCCTGTTTAGAAAATGAGACACAAGTCCAAAATTGGATATGGCTTTCAATTGTGGAAAAACCTGAGATTATAAAGAATGCTTTTAACGTTCTCCTATTCTGCCTATTTGTTTCAACTAGATTGGTTTAGACGCGATAACACGGATGTGCATAGGGATAGATATTTCACACTACCAATAAAAGGGATGCAGGAGCTTAAAGGAGCTCGAGGAGGCTTTTGCCACCCAGCTGCTGGCTGCTAAATACTCCTTAATTTTGTATTTAATGCCCAATGCGGATTTGCAGAGGGGGAAAAAAAGCAGTGAGGGAAAATTTCACCTGTGTGTGGATACTGCTGCTATAAAAAAAATGTTTGCCCATGCACCATGAAGAAAGGGTGAGCATGCTTGATATTGTAGCGTTACTTTTGAGTATCAGCCAGGCTGCTGGTTTGGATCCTTCTTTTCCTCCTCGCCCAGCACTTTCTTTTTCCACTTGTAGCAGTGAGACGTTGGTGTAGTATTGCTAACCGGAGCGTTCAAGACTCCAGCGTCAGGTGCCTAACATCATAAGCCTTAAAAAAATGAGATTAGCAAAGTAATACATGGGACACATTCTCCTTGCTTTCTAGCTTTTGAAGCTGTCCTTTCTCTTTGGGTTATGTTTTGCAAGATCTTCCTCCTCAGCCATGAGTGTTAAAGGCATCTTCCTTTTTCTAGTCCCCTTTTAATGAAAACTGATACTGTCCCAGGTTTCCATAAATTGGGAACGGTCTTTTCAAAGCAGACCCTGTAAAAACATTGTTAAACTTGTGGTAGGAACATGGTGGCAGGAAAACTCTGTTAGTCTCTGACCTGTGAAAGGCATTTATAGATTGTGGTTGAGGGACACGGGGTCAGGTACTGCAAGTCTTACCTCATCTGTACTTAGCTGAGTCCCTACCGACTTCGGTGGGAGCTCAGCTGGAGCGAAGAGATGAAGATGTGTCCTACTTAGAAGCTGAGACCCTGTTTTGTTGGCAGGGGGTTGTTTTGTTTAGTTGTTTTGATTTGGGAAGTGACAAGAGATAAACACTGCTCGGCGAAACAAAGGGAGCTATAAACAGGCTGTGCTCATTACAAAAGCATGATATTTAATGATGGGAATTAAACAGAGCAGAAAATACTTTATTTTTTTTTTTTCGCCTGGTATTTCAGGTGCTTTTTCCCCACTGCCTTTGCTGCACACAAGTCCATGAGAAGCATTCAGATATATTCAATTTAATCTATGATTTGAGGGCAGGATAATTTCTCATCCAGTTTTAGAAAAGAAAAAACCCAATCCTGTGTGGCAGACAGCGAGTCTGACAGCAGGTTCTGATAGCACTGTTTCAGTGGGGATATAAGATCTTGTCTCAAGTGTTTCTGTCAGGACCCCTTGGGGAAAGCGTGGGGAAGACGGGGGGAAACCAAAAAGATACAAAGACCATTTTAAAAAGTACATTTTAAAATGCTTTTTAATGAGAAACTCTCCTAAAAGCATCTGTCACTTACTTCCAAAGAAGTCACCTTGAAGGTTTGGTGGATGCTTTACAACGGTTATTTCCAGTAGACCCTGTTATGTCTAGTTCTGAGCACACACAATTTCCAACAGAAATCCGATTGAAGCTCCTGCTGTAAATCCAAGTTCATCCCAGGAGCAGTGGACTTGGCCATCTCTTCTGCCTGGGTGTAGCTCCTACTGTCCAAAACCTCCTCTCCCTGTGGGGACCAAACAACGTCCTGCTTTGGCTCAGCAGACCCTCTGCCCAGCCAGGCACCACTGTTGGGCTTCCAAAAATCACACCTTGCTGCTTCTTTGTTGGCTGGAGAAACCGCTCACGTCCGTGTTCTGGAACAACAGGGTGAGGCTGTGTGGGGGGGAAGGGGCAGACTCTAATCTTTGTTATTTTGATGTAATTCTGGAGAAATACTGTTAGCTGCGAATCTCTAATTATTCCCAGAGCTGAAAGTGTCAGGGAAGGTACACGAAACCTTTATTTTTCTAAGGAATTTGATCTGTAGGGTAGGGAAGAGTGCTGAATATGCAGAGAATGACTGCAAGGAGTTTTAGGAGACATTCCTCTCCTTCGCTGTATCCTGTGCAAGTCTCATCTCCGATACCCCCTTTCTGAGGTTACTGCACGTGTTTCTGTAGTCTGCCACGGAACAGGCACATTCTGCTCAGTTGAAGCACGGTGAAAAAACTCAGAGTAGAGGGATTTTTGGTCTTGTTTGAGCATCCCTGGAAAAAAGAAATATGCTTTTCTCTCTTTTCAGCATCTTTCTTTAAAACAAACTGCCTCAAAACTACGATGGTGTAAAACGAAAGAAAAAGAAAAACTCTTCAAGGAAATGCCCTTAAACATAAGGATATGAGATAATGAAACAGGCTACCGGGATAAGCATATTTATTGGGTTTGTTATGTATCAAATGTAACAAAAGTAAAGTGTCTGAAGAACTCCATGTGTGGTTCCTTCACACTCTTTGATCACACAATTCCCCCTTTAATTCAGATGCAGTAGAGCTTAAGTGGCTTCATTGATGTGTTAAGTGTGGAATGATTTTTGTATAAAATAAAAAAAAAAAAAAAAAGACCCCATTATGTGTCCAGAAAAGCCTTGTGTGCACTTGTTTATTGAGACAGGAAGTCGGTTTCCCACACCGAACAACGGTGCCGAAACACTGAAAAATTGTGTAGGGAAGAAAAGTAAAGGAAACTTAATTTTCTACCTGGCAGAAATCGGCCTCCGGAGGAAGAAGTAGACAATGAGATTGGGCTTAAACTGAATAATAGCTCCTGATTGATTTTTAGGAAAATGCTCCACACCATTTATATAAGGGGTTCATGTGCTGCTTTTGTTAGTAAAATGTGAGGCTTTGGTACAAGAGTCTTTGTAGTCAGCCTGCTGCTTAAGTATTGCTTCCACTGTTGCATTGCCCAGAGGAGAAAACACCCAGAAGAATGGCTGTCAGGTAGAAACACAGCATTTAAATATATATTAAAAATAAAAGAACAGCAGACTACTTTTAGGTCACTTCTTACCGGTTTATCGCTGACAGAAATCTATGAGGGGTTCTTTTGAGCAAAGCCTTGGATGCTGCAGTGGTGTAAATCAGGATATTTTCTTGTATCTGAGACAAAGGAGCTACTCGCTGCTCCCACACCTGACGCTCTGGGCCAGTCTTCTCACTCAGCAGCACAGCAAAAAATATTGTTTCTATAAGACCTGAATTTTAATGTCAAAAATAAGACCAAGAAAAAGAAAGAAATATAATAATAATAATAAAAAAATTCAAGAGGAGGTTTTTTAGGCTGTGAATATCTATTTAGTAATGCCTAAGAATTTTAACAGGAATAATAACAGGCTCTGATATTCTGATGCATCTCAGTCTTCCGTTTGGTCAGAGTGTTATGGGTAGAAAGTGAGATATCGAGTGCGGGCATTTATTGGTGTTTGCAGAAGCAGCTGTAAGTCCCCAGAAAGGTCAGGAGTGCAGCGAGCCCAGTGCTGTGGGCTCAGAGCCCAGAGTTTTAATGGGAGGAAGCAAACCCAAGGTCTGAGGAGCAAGACTGGCACAAAGAAATCAAGTGACTTGCCAAAGGTCACGTAATTGGCTGGTAGCAGAGACCAGAGTAAATATCAGAATGTGCAGGTTCTGTATTTTGCTACAATTTCATATTTCCTGACTTTTCTCTGGTTTTATTTAGTGAATAATGATGTCTTCTACCTCTGCCACAGTAATGTGCTTTTGTGCTCGGCAGCGCTAAGGTCTCTCTTCGGCTTGGGAAGCTTGTAAAAATGTGCAGTTTCCTATCTTCTGGTGCCAAAATGAAGGCTATTCAAAACAAACACACACAAAAGCCCTCCAAAAATGCAGACTGGGCCTTTGTAAATATTACCCAGAGATGGATTTGTGCAAAACGGTCGCAGGGAAAAGACATCCCCTTCCCTTTGCCCTGAACCTGCAGCTTTGTAGGACCTTCGTGGCCACAACCATCAGAGGTTCTCCCTGGCTGTCCCTCCTGGGGTGAGAAGTTCTGCCAAGCACTTGTTCCTTTTACCCGAGTGCCAAACCTCCCTCTCGAATGTGTGTGCTTGTGCATAATCTGAATTTAAGCATTTTTACCTGCCCCTTGTTAATCCTTGTAAGGGAAGACTTGGAGGGAAGCCGCACACTTTCCTAACACGCGTGCACGCTCCCGCTGACACACGCAGCTCCCCCTTCCACAGCACTGCTCTCCCTCAGCCTTTTCCAGCCCTTATAAAACTCTTCTTCCTTTCAGCACCATCTCCCCACACCCAGCACATTCCTTTCATGTGCACAGACCGGTGGCCTTATCTCTCACTCTGGCCCTAATTATGAAATGCGCGGTATGTTGCTGCTCCATGAGAACAGAGAGAGCTGCAACTGGGCAGAAGTTAAAGGACTCTTCTTGTTGCTCTTCAGGCAAGTCAGGTTCAGGGTAAACTGGCAGTCCTTGGTTGGTGTATTTCTTTTTTTCTATTGTTTTAATTTCTCTTTCCTTGAGCTAAAAAAAAAAAAAGACAATCGAAGCGGTCACTGAACCCATAAGCTATATCTTTCTTACAAGGATGGCTTAAGGAAAGTTGTTTGCACTGAACTAACCTTTCTGGCACCAAATAAGGGTCTGAAGCATTCATACATTTGTTCTGTCACGCCTGATGGACGCTGAGACCGTACAGAGAATTTGGATGCTGAGCTCAACCTGGGGTTCCAGCTCTTTCAGTCTTGCTGCATCTTGCCATCAGCATAGGTCAGCACAGACATTTCTCTGTTCTTGAGAGCTGCAGGACCTCAGTACGTAGCAGGAGGCTTTTCTGTGTCTGGCAGGCATGTGGTCCTTAAAATGCAACTGTCAGACACTTTGCAGTGGGATTTTCAAAGCGAATGACTACTGGCTTATGTCTGCTTCCACCGAAATTGTCTGTAGCAGCAAGACAGCTAGGCCAAGATAAATGCCTTTGAAAATCCCACCGTGAAATACTGTGTATCTGAGTGCTACATCTGAATTGTGCAGAACCCCCCCCCCCCAATTATTTAAAAACATAAGCTGTACGGCGCGAGCCTGGTCATCCCCTCAAAAAAAGAGGAATATATTCGTGACCTGCCATCAAGTGTCAGCCCTTAGTGAACCAAAAACTGGCTTTTCTGATTTGAATCATGATTCAGCCTGATGCGATTTGAAATGCCTGAATTCTTAACCCCCTGCATGATGGGATTTTATCTAATGGAAATGCCAGCAGCCTTTAAGTCAGGCATGGCAGCATCTTGCCAGCCGCTATGCCCAGCATGCTAAATAAATGATAAATATTGTTGCACATATGTTACATCTGCCAAAAGTCTCAACATCACGCAATCATCATGTGGCCTTTATAAGGTGATGAAAGGGGCAAAAACAACAACAAACCCCAATGCAAACATCAGATAGGCATTAGACATTCGCTGACAGTGCAAATAAAATGTCCTGTTGGTGAGAGGTGCTTGTAAGGAAAGGGGATCTCTTTTATTAGGTAAGGTAGAGAGCTGAAAACAGGGGACCAGCTGTGGGTTCAGAGGTTTTTCCATCAGGCCAAGTAGCCCCCAGCTCCCCCGTGTCCTTATTCTGCAGTGGGTATGGTGCTGATCCTATTTTAATTTAGGAGGTCTCAGGTTCTGCTTTTAAGCACCAGGTTCAGATGTGGGAGGAGAAGGGAAGGTAAATAAAGAAAACTCTTAAAGGTCTTAAGTACCGATGTTACTTCTACACGTGTGATGTGTAGTCCCGCATCACACCAAAATATTTCAGCCTGCTGAAGATTGCTTTATAGAGTTTTACTCTTCCCCAAGGAAGAGCAAAAGGAATTTTTGTTTTGTCTTGCTCTAGCAGGGGCATTTGGCCAGTCACAGAGAGCACTAAGGCAAGACTGGGATCAGCCTTAGTGCCCCTGTTCGAGAACGTGCCAATTCCTTGCAGATCTGAGGTCTGTCAGGGTTACCTTGAAGGGCTCCCCACTTCTGCAAAGGCCTTGCTCTGCCTGCGGGAAGGAGAAAGCAGGGGGAGGATGAGCAGAGGGAGGAGAAGGCTGTCAGTATGCTGAGCCATGGCTCTGTTGCTCTGCACCAGCTGGGTGCTGGGGAGGAAGGATGCTGAAGTGCTAATCCATCTTCCTTCCCTCCAGCAGAAATGAGTCGCCGCGGAGGAGCTGATCCTCAGAGGAGGGTTTCAGAGGCAGGGTCCCTCCTGAAGGGAGGAGCGGAGGGGAGGTGGAGCTGCTCCACCTCTCGCCCAAGGCTCTGCCGAAAGGCAAAATCTCAGCCCGAGAAACATATTCCTCTCTCTCTCTCTCTCCCTCCTTAAAAAATAAGGGTCACAGTGGCATTTACCTTGAAGTCTATTAAAAAACACTGAACTCCCAGAGAGTGGCATGTGTGTTTCCTATTAAGAAAGCAGTTCCAGACTAATAACCATTTTTAATGGCTGTTGTTGTGCTTTGCACTGAATGATATCAGCTATTATTACAGGAGAAAGGCAAAGGAGACTGGAAAATTAAATTAAATCCTTCTGTGGAAATTTCAAAGGGGGTCAAAAATTCTCCCCAGCTTTTGCTTGAGCCTAGGTGGAATAGTTCCTAGTTCCAGTGTAATGTAGGGAACCCCTGGAAAAGTACTTCTGAAGAAAGCAGGTATAATTTTCCCTTTCCTTCTTTGCCTTAAATCAAGTAACTTTTGGAAATCGGATAATTCACTTAATACACACGAGAATAAAATCAGGTCCACGGGGGCTTAGGGAGGTCAGTGCAGCTGCGGGGACAGTGGCAGAGGACAGGAGGAATGTTTTTGGTCAATCCCTTGAGCAGCAGTGCACACGTGTGAAAATCTCAGCCAACCTAACCAGCTTGAAGTAAGTCTTCTAGCATTGGATATGACATATTCATCATCCCTCATTGATAGGGAATGGTGTTGCTTGAGACTTGTAATCAGCGTGTACTGACAGCTAATTTTCTCCGTGTTTGCTCCTCCGCTCTCCCTCTACGGATGTTGGCGGGAGCGAGTGGATGTGGCAGGTCCTGCAGCCTGTGGCTGCGACACTCGCGCTGCGTGGGGCAGATGAGTGGTGGTTTCCTGCCAGACCCTGGGATAAAGCATAAAGCCAAGGCTTTTGTCACTCAGAGGTAACCCTGTATAAGGGACCAGCGTAGAACTTGAACTAGTAAACTCTGCCTGGCACATCTGATCTGAGCTAATCATCTCGACTCACGGGTGCTTCACGGAGGAAATACATGTAGGATGTGATTCATTTCTCATAAAGTGCATGTACAAAATAGGTCAGATGAGTCGCACCCTGAATAGGGCTATTCCTCTCCCTTGACTGTAGAAGGAGCTAAGGGTGACTCGGTCTAAGAGAAAAGAACTTACCTTGAGAAACGAGACGAGGCGGAGAGCCAAGGACAGGTTTGTTGACCTTCACAATGTGTTTCAAATTAGTTGAAGGCTATGGCTGCAAGTTCAGGAAAATTCAAACCAGCCTGATGGTATTGAAGCAAGGCAAATTTGGTTGAGACCAAATTATTTGTAATTTAGTTTAAGACCATGACTGCGCGTCTTAAAAATCTCAAGCAGTGGGTCTTGCTGGCAAGCTGAGCATCTACTAATAATGTGGCAGTGAAAGCAGAGGGCTTTTATTCCCAGGGCTCAGTTCTACCAGGCTTTGAGCTCCCCAGATCTCCCACTACTTCAGTGGGCAGTGAAGGTGCCCAGCGCTTTGCAGGATCTAACCCTGAGGACGGGCTGCACACTCACAGGGATAAATCTTCTTTTGTTCCCTTCACTTCAGCAGTTACCTTCGTGTAGACTATGTACAGAAATACTCCTGGTTTCCACAGAGAAACTCTGCAACTTGAGGTGATCCATTTGGATTATCCTATTAAAAGGATGCAGCCTATTTTCCAAATGCCCAGAAATCGAACTAACTTAGTTGCTCTAATCAGCCCTCGCTGCAATTTCCACCATGCTATTAGAATAGGTTATGCTGAAATGCAATGAAATGCTTGTAAATCAAGTGAGATTAAAAATCCCTTTGGCGGTGGAGATGCGTTTCTCATAAAGACTTGAAAAATTCTGCTGCTAAGGGAGTGCAGGGCTGGCAGGGAGCAGCAGTGTCTTTTATGGCATCCTCTCATGAAGCTGAAGAACAAAACAAACTAAAAAGAACAACGATTCAGGTGCACAGACCCTTTTGCTGGACCAATGCAGGAGTGAACACAGGGGAAATCACAGAGGAATGAAATGCTTGCTGTAAACCCAGTTTAAGGGTGAAATGAGTCCAGTTTGGACCTGGCTTCACTTGTAGTGTGCCCAGAACCACTTCGCTTTTACAGACCTTCAGCTGGGAGAGCCATGCTGAGTTTCCTTGTGACATCCCTTCAGATACTGCTATCGTGTGCCTCTTTTTTTAGCACAAGATATGTGCAAGTTAGGCTGAAGGGGAGGGGGGTGGGTATTGTTTGGTGCACGTTCAGAGCCTTCTCTCAGGGTTTCATTTCCCAGTTGGATTTGAATGAACCTAGATCTGAAAGAGAACTTGAGAAGATATTATCTGACTTATGCTGGAAGTGGTGTTAAATCTCAATTTTTAAAAGATTTTTTTAACAAAGCAAACCAGTACTTGTAAGAGCTGTTGAGTTTACATTTGATTAAGGAAGGGACATAGACCCTCATGTAATAAAAAGTACTTTAGGTCCTTTAAGGCTATTTCAGCAAGACTGAGCTATGTCAGGTGAGGACCTAATCCTAGAATTTATGCCAGTCTTTACTCATTGCTTATTAAGATCATATTTGGTTACTGAATTCCCTTTTTTTCCTTCTTTTCTTTTGGATTTGTTTGGTTATATTCCTTTGGGGTACACACCCTCTCACTTATACTCCCCTCTCTCATCCCCTTCTATGTAAAGGACACGGAGAAAACAGTCCAACTATATCTGAAAGACATGAGGAGGTGGTAAGATTTACCCTCGGTCCAGTTTCAGACAGATTAATTACCTTGCAGAAAATCAGTTAGAGAAGGCTGTGGCTAATCTTCAACCAAATCTCCCTTTCCAACATCACAGGAGAGCAAACTGGTCCTTTTAAGTTGCTGTTCCTTGTGTTTATTCTCGCCGAATACTTGCATCCCTCCCCTCCGCCCTCCGTGGCAGCTGTGAGCGTTGCTATGTTGCTGAAGAGCCTTCCTCTTTACAGCAGTTGTGCAGAAATCACTTTCCTCTGTCATTCCTTTTCGGCAGCGGCAACTTGTTATTTGCCAGAAATAGCTGCAGCTTAGCACCTGTTGTGCAGCCCGAGAGGCTATCATCTGGCACTACACAAACAGAACTTATGTTCACAGCGCTGGACCAGGATCCTCTTGGTTTTTCGATAGAATTCTCCTTCTGTTTTACCAGACAAATAATCTGTTGCGACTCTTATTGCTTCTTATCTTTTGCAGCTTGGACCGGTTCCATGCACCATTTTGTTCTCAAAGATGCCTAAGCTGATTCTTCAGCGCTAGCCAAAACAAATGAGAGTCTTGGCTGCCGGCGTGGTAGCAGCAGCTGGTTTCACTATGGCTCCCCGCACCTAACACTGGGGCAGCTTTGACTTAGATAAAGATCCTTTTCCCTCGTTAGGGGACTGGGAAGCACTGGTGAGCAGGCAGGAGGGAAATGAAGTCCTGTAAAGTTGTTGGGCTGGTCCTGTTTTTAGTGGAAGGCTTTAGCAGAGGTGTTTGTTTATCGTGTGTTGTCCCGAGGCATCCGTCGCGACGAGAAAGAGCAGGGATGAACGGATAGGGCACAGGACTGGGATCTGAGACACCCAGGATCTGTCCCAGACACTCACCTGCTGTGTGACTTTGAGCTTTCCCTGCCTTGCCATCCCCATTCAGGCTGCCAGAACGTCACAGCTGGAGCTGGCTTCTGGTGCCTGTCTGTACAAAACAGCATAAAAGGCACCTGGTCCCATCTGGGCCCTACAAGCTTTGGTGCAACGCAAATAGTAAGAGATGCTTCGGCCAATTTACCAGTCCTGGTAGATGTAGTAGATAGTGTGGCATCCCCAGGAGGATTTTAGTGCCTACAATGAATACAATTTGAATTAAAAAAATATCCAGAGAGAAGGTGTAGAAGAGAGATGGTGGTTAATGACTGAAGAGTGTAACAGAAGACAAGGTCCAGGAAGTTTCTGAACTTCTAAAGTTCAGATCTAGACTCAGTCTGCATCTGAACTTTCTGATTCTCTCCCACAGTCACTATTAAATAGGTGCGAAGCAATTAGGGGTGCTGAATGAGTTCTCAGTTCCTGTTTTGCAGATTGAAGCCCTCTTTTCCATGCCATGTGTGTCCCTTCACCTGGACTGGAAGGGTGCAGAAAAAGGGTTGTAATTGGGAAGCCCACAGCAAACCAGAGAGGTTTTGGGACTGCCTATGGCTTCAGACAAGTTCCCTGGTGTCTCACTGCTTCCTCTGAATGCCTCATCTGTGCTAATAACATATTCCTACAGCTTCTGCAGGGATGTTGTGGGACAAAGATAATAAAGCTAGCAAGGTATTTAGCTCTGGAGGGACTGTGAAGTTATGATGGATGAAGAGATGGACAGATGTGTTCCCTTTGCAATATGGGAAGGCCAAGCTGGTCGAAAACTTCTAGACACACTGTCTCTTCTGAGCCAAAAGAACATTATGTCACCGTGAAAATGCCACGCATTTTATTTTAAAAGGACATTATGGCAAGGCTATAATCAGATCTCTCAGAAGCCTTAGACAGCTTCAGAACCTGATTCAATAAAAACATGGCTGGACTCCAGCATTATGGGGAGAAGCAGGCGATCTGTGGGGACCTGTAAAACCTCTGTTTTGGAGCACCTTTGAGACCTTGAGTCCAGGCTTCTCCTGCTTGTTTCCTATTGAATAGGGAGTTTGTGAGTGGGACACCAAAAAATATAGCCATGTGATATTATGTTTGGGTGGGGAAAGCTAATTGATTTGACAGTTAATCAAAAACTACTAAGGGAAAATCAATATGGAGTAAAACAATCTAGTCTTCTGTTCTATATTGTATTCCCAGTGGCATTGTTGATTGTATAGCATCAATGTCACCTATTTTAGATGGAAATGTTACCAACTATAATGCCACTGTTGATGTTTCAAAACGATTCTAATCTCATTTCAATAATAGCTTCTGTCTCTCTTAGTGACACACATGCCATAACACTCTTGACTAAATTGACAGCACTAATAACACACTCGGTTTTTATATTATTCGGACCCCTGTCTGCATTTTTGAGCGTTCACGGTGTTGCACAGTACAAAGGGCTTGCATCTCCCCCTGAAAGCTTCAGGTAAATGAGTGTTGGTAGCACTCTCACAGCCTGCCTGGACATTGCCAACGCTGTGCGGGCACGTTTAGAGTCAGCTCCTCAGTTGATAGGGATCTGAGAGCCAAGGGGAGGTCCCCAAGCTTGAAAGATCTGACAGGAGGTGATTTGCCCAAGGTCACCAAGAGTAATTCAGGAAGGGCAAGGTTAGGGATGAGACGATGGCCAGTTTTGTGGTTTAACTGCTGGACTATGTGCTTCCTCCCGAGGTCTTGAGTCTTTCAAAGTGGACTGAAAAAAAAAATCCCGCAGGGAAATTCCTCACTGGTTTTCTGGAAGCTTTCTTTTGCATCAAAGTCTTACCAAACTCAAAGCCTCTTGTGTGGTTTTATGGCACATTGTGTTTTCATCCTGCTTGCAGACCAGAAGAGAAAAAGAAATCTGCCAACAGCCTGGATGCTGCAATGGTGGGCAAAGGGTGAGATGGACACTTCATGATGAATCAGGTTCTCCGGACAAAGCAGGGGGTTTTCAGTTACTGAATGTCTCATGCAGATGAAATTCAGAGTACAGCTCATAGTCCTTTCTTGTGTGGACCAAATGATAATTTGACTTCAGAATTTAAGGAGGTCTCTGGAACTTTTTGTGGGGAAAATTCGGATCTGTCAGCATGTTTACTGTCTTCCTCCAGCCTTCTGCTGTGCTGGGTTGAGCAGTAAATGTAGTGACCGGGCAAAACACTTAAGCAGATGCTTAACTACACACTTGATTTCAACTCTGCTGATCATGGCTCAGGCTTAAAGGTTAGCAAATAGAAAAGTCTCGTTGGAGTCAATGGATTTTAAGTCTGTGCTGACTTTTAAGCATGGACTTTGTTAGACCCCTGCACATGAACTTATTTCTGGAATATACAGTAAATAACTGGGAACACAGAAACAAAATCTTTCAGAGTGATCCTTCATTTAAAACAGCTTTCCTCTTCAATTATCATCTCTGGATTTAAATGGGGTGAAAATTCAGTCTTTTCTGTCTGATTTTATCTTTCTCCTTTCTTTTGCAGGGGAATTTTCGCTTTAATAACTTTATTGAGCATAAAATGGAGAACATAAATGAACAAACAAAACCTGGAGCAATATGCGAGATCTTTAATTCAGCAGTCATGATTACTGACATCAGGAGAGAGAAATGCAAGAATACAAGCCTTTTGCTTTAAGCTGGGATTTTCAGAAGAGTCTGTTGGAGTTTGGCACTCAAATCCCATGAAATCCCCTTTATACTTTTCACTTCTCTTTCTTTTCTTTTCATTTATTTTCTCTTTGACATGGGAAAGGCCTGGTGCATTTGGGTAGTGCACATATTACACGATGTTTAGGATCACCATCTAGGATTGAAGAGAGTTTGGAGCCCTTGTGGTGCACAAAGTATCAGGCAGATCCTCCTCTGAGGATGTGACGTCTGCGGATGGATGTGCAGTTGTGCAGCCACGTTCAGTGTTTCACACATGAGCTTCCCAAGCTGCTTATTACCTCCCAAGGGGTGGTGATATTTTTTAAGTGATTTTTTTTTTTTTCCTGCCATTCCAGCTGAGTTTTCACTGTAGCAGAGCAGGAGTGTTCCCTCAGACTTTTGCAGCACTTCTGCTCTGGAACAGAACTGCTGAAGGGAGGAAACAACAAACAGGATGGTTTCCCAGACCTGCCTGCGCCACGGCTAAAGAGATAAGGGGGAGGGAAACAGGACACAGACGTGTGACTCTTTGCAAACAAAAGGCGAGAGGCTGGAAAAGAGGGAGCCGTGGTGGGGCACAAGGCAGCTATGATGAGGCACTGAGGATGAACAAGGCAGGGGTGTCATGTGGAATACAGCCACGTTATAGACGTGTGTTCCACTGATCCCAGTGTTTTTCAGCCCAAGGGTTTGCTGTTGCCCGATTCCTCCATGAATCTTTTTGGACGGGAGATGTAGCTGATGCACCAGCCTTAAAGATGATGAATGACTGGCTACCAGTGGCCACAGTAGTGTGTGATTCCCTGGTACGCCTCGGGAGATGCGTGTGTTTGAGTTATCAACTGTTTTGTGATACTGCTTCCTTGTTGTTCCTCGTGTAGGGTTCTGTGGATCATAGAGTCATAGGATCATTATGGTTGGAAAGGACCTCCAAGATCATCAAGTCCAACCTTCAGCCTAACATCTCTTTATCCACTAGACCATAGCCAGAGGTGCTACATCTACTCATTTTTTAAACCCCTCCAGGGTTGGTGACTCCACCACCTCCCTGGGCACTCTGTTCCAGTGCCTAACCTCTCTCTCAGTAAAGAATGTCTTCCTGATATCTAATCTAAACCTCCCTTGATGCAACTTGAGGCATTTCCTCTCTTTTTAGCATTAGTAATCTGAGAGAAGAGACCAACACCACCAGAAGAGATCCCCCACTACAGCTCATAATTAAAGTGAAAAGCCATATCCCACTACCCTGAACACAGCTTGCTGAGGGGCATGGGGGCCTGTTTTCTTATTTCCCAACTGTGGAGCAACTGCTGTTTGTATTACAGTAATATTTTTGTCATTGTGGCAGAACACCCACCTTGTTGGGACAAGTCCCCTTGAACATTGCTGTAGTTAGTTAGGACTGCCCTCATCTCTGTTTCTCTTCCTTTTTCCTGAGAGAGGAAAACGTTTATTTTCTAACATAGCTAGTATCATTTGCTTGGGTTTGCCTCTTAATTTTAGAACAGAGGAATCACATCTTCAGCACAAACCAGGGATACGAACTAGATTCTCTGCCCTCGTGCTCAAAGCTCCAAAAGCTTTCAGGACTCTAACATGTCTTGGAGTTTTGGTTTCCTATGCCAGCCCTTCTCTCAGTCTGGCACTGTGCTGATTTCTGACCTCATTACAGTCTCTCTTATGAAGATGAGCGACCAAAATGTAATGCCTGATGTAGCCTCTGAAGTACGTTTGTATGCTATACTGGTCTGACCTTTTCATTATTCTGCAGTTTGACTGACTGGCTATCCCAGCCCTTTCCCACAAGTTAAGGAGGCTGTAATCATCAGAGGAATGGAGCTGCTAGATAATCAGCATTCAGAATGCCGAAAAGGTCAGGATCATCCACCATACATAACAGCTGGATGCACAGATAGGTAATGCACAAGCAGAACTTCAGGAGTAGGTATGTGTTTTCTAACCTTCAAAGAAAGTTACGTTCTTTCTCCTATTCCCTCCCTGCCCAAAGAAACCCACAGACTCGTTTTTTGTTATTTTTAAAATGCATGCACTCTTTACAGTTTTCCATATGCCACAGACAAAATGAGTTTCCTGCCTGGCTGTCTGCAGGAGAGAAGGGGCAAAGTTTGGGGGAAAAGAGTAGAAACCTTTCAGTATCGTTTTCTTTCAAAAAATCATTTCAGACATCAGTGTTTTACTCTTTTCCTTAAAAAAAAAATATATCTATAATAATTAAGAAAGGTTTTCAAGGGGATATTTCAAGAGGAAGCTTGTTAAAAATTGCAAATAGACTATTGGAATCATTCTCCATTTTCCCTCTGGTGAAATAGTAGCAACAAGATATAAGAAGGGAAAATGAGAGAAATTTTTTGAAGTAGTGTTTTGTTCTGTTCTACGGGACTGAAGATTCGAAACAAACGACAAATTACTGGTTTTATTCTGAAAGTTTTATGGCCACATATCTAATATATTACCCCTCCTTCAGCACAGTACAAATTACTTAGCTGCAAGGAGATAGCGAGGTACAGTAGCACTGTACTGAAGTCAAGACACCAGAATTTATCACAGGATTTAGATAAATGTCCTAATCTAAATTTACATGCCTAACAGCAACAGAGGGACATAATTGAAGAATAAAATCGAAATAATAGGTAGGAGGAAGTTCCATGTTATTAAAAATCGGTTCAGTTATCTTCATTAATCAAGCTAGAAATCAGTCCTCACCCTTCTTAGAGGTTTCCTTCACGAGATTCAGTGTTAACCCAAAGGGTAGAAAATAATTACCTGCAATTAAAGAATATGCAGGACAAGCCAAGGTCAAGGAGAAGCTCTAGGGATTTTTCATTAGCCACTTTAAGGCAGGTTGAGAGCAGGCTAATAAAAATTCGGACCTTTGTTATTTTGTTGTCTAAGAGAAACTGAGCCTTGCTCAGCAACGAAAGAAGGGTGTATTCCTCCCGTCCTTCCTCGAGAGGGAGGTCACAGGGATGACTTTTAGTCACAGCAAAGTTTCTTGTACGGAAAACCCTGCCAGACTCTTTGCTCCAAATACCTGGCTGAGGAGGGTATAAAACCTGAGGTTGGGCAGTGGATGTGCATTCATTCATGACTTGTTTGCCATCATATTGGTTGTCTCTCTTCCATTTCTGCCTCTTGAAGGTGCCTTGGATTCTGGCGTTGGTGTTTCTTTTTATCACCTAAGAAATAATCCTTGTCCTCCTAGACCTGTCAACACTGTTTGCCTTGCTCAGGTCTTCATCATTTCTCTGTATTGATTGCTCCAGTTTGCTTTATGAGTTAGTCCTTCAGATGGTCTGCACAGGGCTCCTTTGTAAGAGCTGGGCAAGGTCACGCATCCATGTCTCAGCCTGCTCAAATGGTAGCAAGAAACGCAGATATCTTCCCAGTTCCTGCGGGAAGGAAGGGGAAAAACAGGACTTTATACAGAGCCAGACCCAAGTCAGCCCCTGTGCCCTTCTGTTCCCCTCCAGATTTCAGGACCCTCTACACTAGTTCTCTCCCTGGAATCACAGGGGATGAAATGTTTCTTGGGAAACGCTGATGCAAAGGAGGGAACCAAACCTGGATTTCCTGCTGGCTGGGGGAGGTCTCTAGCCTCTGGAATAGCATTTATTAAAGCAGAACCTCTTTATGACCTAGGTTATGCACTGAATGCCATCTTTGGATTGAATCTGCCCGTTATGTTTTTTTATCCTCAGTCTGCAGGGTGTCTGAAGCCAGATCCTCAGTTACGTGGTTTGATCCTTTCTTGACTTCTAAGCCAGCCTGCACCTTGTGATGCTCAGGTACTGGTTTCCTAATTATCCTGGCTGTAGGCTCAGGAGAGCAGGTGGAGGGGTCTCTGTTAATTGTGTCCCGAGGCTGTGACGTCCTCTCCCTAATCAGCTGCCCTCAGCAGCTCCGGTTTTGAAGCAAGTTGTAGACGTTCGCTACCCACTTGAGCACTGAAAAAATCAGCTCTCCTTTGACTGGCATCTCAAGCCGTTTTGCTTCAGGCCTGGCCAGTTCATGACAAAACAATGAATGCTTGGTGTTTCTACAGTCACTCAACGCTCGTGCTTAACGTGGCCGTTGTTTTGGAGGAATCGCTGCGTGTTTAGTACTTGAATCTCCACAGATGGGACAGGTCACTTCTAGATGATCGCTGCAGGCTGGAACCATAGTGCAGTCTTATATTTGGCAAATTCTTATGATGCCTGACCGGGTTTAGTTGGGAGTTTGCTAGCCAGCCACAGATAATTGGTTTTATTCATTTTGCTATTGCTATAGCAGTGTGTATGGCTTTCCATACTGAATTGCCATCTGAATGCATCTTAATCTTCCTTTTCCTGCAGTGTTATTTTTCCAGAAGGGTAGTGAGAGTTGAAATATTCAAGGGTTTTGGTTTTTTTTGTCTCTCCCTCAGTCAGATATATCATCTCAGCCTCCTGCAGTGGGAGGGAAGATGTCGCCTCCTGCCACCTTTTTCATAAAGATCGATGTCTGTTCACTTTCTTTCTTTCTTTCTGTGTAACTAAATATCTGCTAAACATTTAGCAGATGTGAAGCTGCAGAGTCTACCTGAAGGAGGGTGAAGCTTCAGGCAGTGATACCAGTGGACAACCTAATAGTGTTAGGCTGAGTGGGATAAATCTCAGAGGGGTCTGTCTATCTAACAGCCCTGGCCCTAGTCTCAGTTAACCACTTGTTCAGTGGTGAACTGTCTGTCTCAGTGGAGAGATGGGAGCACTTCCAGAGGGTGATTTATCCCATCCTAGTAGGGGTGCTTAAGAAGAGCGTAGGTACATTGTGCACATAATTTACAATCTCTGCTGGCTGGGGTGATGTCAGTGTGAGAACACTGAGGAAAGGGAGTTGGTCCTCCTTAGTTTCATTTCTTTTCTGCTACAATTTCTTTCTCCCACGATTCCTCCAACTTCAGGAGATGATACAGGAGTGATTTATTCCCAAAATAAGATGTCAAACTGCTGCAATTGGATCCAGGCTGAATCTGTGCTTTCTCTTAGCCCCACTAGCTCTTCCTCCCTATATTCCAAACAGCAAGGGAGAACAGCTTATGAACTCAAAACTCAAAGGAAAACAACACAGCTTTGGGAAGTGAGAACTTGGTGAGATGGGACCTACATTAATCCCTGCTGTAAATCTATTGTAGCTCTAGAGAGATTGGACTGAGAGCAATGCAGGTGATGAACAGTAGGCAAAGGCATTTCTCTGTGAAACCCAGCTTCTATCTGAGTCATTGCTAGTCACATTATACAGCCCTTATATTTAATAGCATCCGGATGGGTGGCAGTAAACTTACTGGTTCCTAATCTTCAAGGTACTCTTTAAATCTTAGGGGTATTGCTCTGTACTTCCAGCAAACAGTGCTCAGCTCAAATGGCAAAGCAACTTTCCAGAGCTCTCTGCTGTCTTCGATTGCCAGCATCTTGAGTTACTCCATTTCAGCCTGCAACATCCACCGGATGGTGGGAAGTATCAGCACAGAAATGTTTCACAAGTGAGGGGATGAGCGATGAGTGTGGATAATGGACATGATTTGGAAGACAGGGGATATCCTCTGCTCCCCCCCGACCCCGACCCATTTTAGAGGTAGGAAAGCTTCAAAGTGGAGCTCTGATAGATGGGGAGTCTGCAGCAACAGTAAGGACAGACCTGTCTCCTAAAGGTCCTGCACCCCTCCCTCCTCTGAAGGAGTGTCCCTGTGGAGCACCACCTTGGCTTGCTCGGGAGGGAAAGAGCAGCCGCAGAAGTTGGCTTCACGTCAGCGCTCTGAATGGCAACGCCCCGAGCCCTGGTTTGTAAATCTACAGGACCTGCACTTTTGCTTTGAGCTGGAGCTCATGCCTAAAGAACAGCCTGGCTGCCTGAATCAGAGGGTTTGCCTTGGCACCTTCCTTTGAACGCTCCTCCAGGACCATTATTACTTTTCTGCTTTTCCAGAGCAATAATCAGAATTTAAGCAGAACAGGTATGGCACACTAATTATTAATATGATAAATGGCAGCTAATTAAATAAACAATTTGAGTTTAGCCTCTACTGCCATTCAACTATAAGTGAAGTCAAAATAGAGTCCTTAAAGCATCCAAAATGAATATGCAGTGTACTTTCTGTGACTGTTTTCATTGTTTGAAAACAATTGAGTCTCAGGAAGCAATTACAATGAACCGAAGTGCTTGTGTAACAGCCAGGAAAGAGCACGTTCAGGTTATGATGAGCTCCTTCACTTAATAAAGCAGAGAATATGGGTTATTAATCTCAACCGAGCAAGGTTTTCTTAATCCACCCCTGTTGTCCAGAATAGGGATAAAGCATTCTAAATGACCCAACAGCTAAAATAAAAGTTCAGTACCCATTTCTGGATAGTTTGACACCAAAGAGTTGTTGGTACAGATCCAGACAAGGAAAACAAAACCGAGTTAAAGGAAGTAATTTGTCACAGGTAGAAGGGATCTGCTGAACTGCTCATTTCATTGCTGTACACTGTATCTCTTCCACTGCTCTGATGGGAAGGAACCAAGGAAGCTCAAGCCCTGGCCGTGCTTGTCCATCTTAGAGGACTATCAAAGCAGTTTTTAATCCATCAGCTTTTCTGGAGATAGTTTAAGTTTAGGCTACAGAAGGTCAAGCCAGGTCCAGCACACACCAGACTTAGTTCCATGTGTTCTTTTCTATTGTCTGATCCATCCTATAAGAATGTTCCAGCAGCTTGAAACCAACAGAGAATGTTAGGTTGCAGGCTGTCCTGTTTTCTCCTCACACTGCCATTACCTATTAACACTTCACAGACCACAAAGCACTACTTTTTCTTTGGGCAGCCTGTGCTGGTCCTGTGCAGAGAGATAGCAGGAGTTGAAGGCATCTCTATCTCTCCTGGTTCTTCTCAGACCTGCTTTCAAGGAAGGAGGACAGTGTTCCCTTTGGAAAATGGCCCCACACTTTCTTTTTTCCAACCTTCCTTAAAAAAAAAAAGCCACCCCACTTGTGTCTAATGTCCTTCCTGATCACACTATTGTTCTCCTTCTCAGTTTACCTGGCTGCAGGAAAATGAACATTTTTCCCACAGGCAGATAAATTCATCCTTATTGCAAGTCTTTGGACCTTTTGGAGTCTTTGTTTATTCCCTTTGGCATCCCTGCATGAATTCATCTTTGGGTTACCCATTCACAGGATGAACTTGATATATAGAAGCGTGGAGAATCGTGTTACTGAATCCAGGGCCAGCTACAGGGGAGGACTGTTAATAGCTGCCCATGCCGAGACAACAGGGCTCCATCCCCTTGCCGTGAGTCATCCCAGCTGCTTGAAACTGCTATCTTTGTAGATTCCCCTTGGTCAGGAAGAGGAGTATGGAGGTTGCTCCAGTTCAGTGGTGAAAATATCTCCCCGGTTTGTAGACAAGAGAGCTCTTTCAGAGACATTCTTGAATAAAATACCTAATAGTGCTGCGCATGGCACAAGCACCCTCCAGTTCCTGAGGCCAGCGGATAAAAGACACATATGCTGTCACAGATTAGATAGGAAATGAGCATATGTTTCTGCACTGAATCAACTGCAGAATCAAGTTTTCTGGTATATCTGGTCACAGGACAGGTCCCTGGCATCTGTACAGGGAGGGGAGTGCAAAGGTACGTGGAGGCAAAGCTTTGGAGCACTGAATCACAGACGGGGTGGAATGACAGCAATTAGAGATGGAGATTAATGCTGCTGGGGCTGAGAACATAATTTCAGTGGAGTCATTTCTGATTTCCCAGAGAAAATGCAGGTCCAGCAGCTCCACCACCTTGCTGAGGTCTGCTTCATATTTTCTCTCCTGCCGTAACTGAACAACACAAGACACACATGTACGAGCACACACGCACACATACGATTCCAGCGCAGCGTTTCAGCAAGATGGTGTGGTTTAAATTTCATCGGAGTCCGTGCAAAACACTACCTTTTGTTTCCCTGGCAGTAGAAGCCAAATGTTTTCTAGATAGTCATGTACTTATTTATTTCTCAAATAACAGGCTAAACCAAAGGGAGCTCTTTTTTTCGTCGTCGTCGTTACTGCCGATTTGCAAACTTCGGATCATTATGCAAAGTGGGCTTTGAATTAGGTTATTCTCACTTTCCATTTCCACTGCAGATACCTGGCAAACTCAGTTCTGAGATGCTGACAGTCCCATAGATGAAAGTTTCAGTGTTTTGGACCCTGGTAACTGAAGGTAAACCCCGGCTGGAGTAGCCTCGTGCTGTCCTTTGCGTGTTTTCTCTGCTCCACTTGCTGCTAAGCAACTAAGGTACTTCTGACTGTCTAGTCGTGTAATCCTTTTATTTCTCCTTAATTTCCAGGAACTGTTTGCAGTTAAACACAGCTCAGCGTTTGACTGTAAACTCATTAGAAACACGAGAAACACCAAGGGAAATGTTGATCTCCTGTGCAGTGAAGGAAGAGAGATGATGCTGCGTGATGGTGAAAAAATTGGGACCTAGTGCCTCTTTTTGTTTGGTTTTGGGTGGTGCTGGAAAGTTAGATGCCTGAAACACGACTGGCCTGATGAACTTCATCCTCAAATAGTTGCAGACTGCTTGGCACAGCCTCTGTGCTGTTAACAGATATCTCTGAGAGCGTGGGGAGGGTGAGGGAAGAAACAACTATGACAGGACACGTGTGAGCTCCAGGACACCGTTAGCTCTGGTGAAAGTTGTGAAGGGGAGATGTGAAGTCCAGGAAGGGGAGAATCACAGACTAGACTTTTTTGTCCCCACCCATGGAAAATTACTGGAAAAAGTAGTTGAAGCAAGTATTTGTTCACACCTAGAGGATAACAAGGAGGAGAATAAGATGGCATTGATCTGTTGAGCAAATTGTGTCTGAGCAGGCTGACCTCCTAATCTGGGATCCGCAAAACTAAATCCAAATGAAATCAGGAGGCCCAGGCAGGTGATGTGGGGTACTTCATACTCTTTATGGCTCAGAGCAAAGACATAGTAGTATCTACCTCCAAGAGCACACTGTGTGGTGCTTGATTCCATTTCACTATTGGGACTTTACAAGGACCTGTTCTTCAAGGCCCCCTGTGAGTCTGGGATGGGTCTATCAAACACACCTATATTTCGCAACTCTCCCGAGTTACAGATCACTGGGACAAGACTACTTCTCCCAGGCAATGTGTTTGACAGTACCCAGGAACAAGCACTCAAGAGCCATGAATTTATATTAAAAAAAAAAAAAGAGGAGAGGGGGGGAAAAGGGATGAGAAAGATTGGCTAAACCAGTGAGTTTATTCTGAAGTGTTTCCAAATAGCCACACATCTTTGTTTCGGTGCTGAAAATTCCTTTTTAAAAATTATTTTATTTGATTAAATTAAATGCTACCAATTTCTGGATGCACTAACCACAAATTTGCTAAATTCCTGAGCTAATGAAAGGCTGGCTTGCTTTGACATGAATGGGAGTTTTGTTTGAGTAACAATCGAATAAGGACTTGGCCCAAAGACAGCAAGGAAAACATTTAGATGTTAAATATGTATTCAGAAGACCTTTCTTCAAATCTTTTCTATTACAGCAACAGGATAGTAATTGTGTTCTCTAGAAGGGAGAGTTCAGTGAAACATCCAGCACCTCTCAGGATTTAGCAGAGTGAGCAAGAAACTATGCAAATATTTTAGTTTAGAAATACTTGTAGCTCCTTTTCAAACAATGAAAGCCTCAATTAAAGCCAGATCTCCGTTATTTAAAAATTCCAGGCAGCAACTGAGAGAGAAAGAGAGTGAATTTCATTCCCCCCCCCCCGCGCCCCCCTCACAAACATCAAGTCCAAGGTATTTTAGAGTCAGGAAAATTGTGTCTAACATTAAAACTGTGAGAGCTGAGAAGTCTGGAGCTGTGATTCTTATCTTCTAAAGAGTTTTGCAGTCATCAATACCTAAAGTAAGCAGAAGTACAAGAAATAGGTGACCTTAATAGATATAACTCTGTATGGGTTCATTGTACCATGAAATTAAATTTTTAATCTGAATTGATGAGCAAAAATGCTGGTTTGATCCTCCCCACACACAACAGTTTAAATAGTTTGGTAACTATTTCATTTCCAGAATGTAGCTGCACAAATGAGGCCAGCAACAGAATAATCCACTTCACGGACCATGGGCTGGGGTGATGCAGAAACAAAAAGGTCCTGGAGACTTATTTTTGTTTTGCTAAATCGTTACAAGTAAGTTTTGGGATGAAGCCCTTGGGTTTGTGTATAACCACATTCAGCAGCACCTTATCCTCAGAGCTCTTCTTCTTATTTCAGCAGCCTTCCCTGAAAAGTGATGCCCTTTCTCCGAGTGTACATTTAAAATGCTTATCGTCAGGCTGAATTCAAAGCAGGTAGGTTGTCTAAAAGGGAATCGTTATTTGGCTTATGACCACTTGATCTCAAGAATGCTAATTTGTAGAGGCTGAAATGATGCTATTAATAAAGGATCTCCTGCCAAAAACAAGCAAAAAAGACGACCTCATCGTCTTCATTTCATTTTTACAAAACAACTTCTTTTCCATTTTGTTTCTAAAATTCATCAATATTAAAAATGCCCTTCAGTTCATGATTTTATTTATGGCTTCTTTTTTTTTTTCCCTACAATTGCTAATAGAGATATGACAGATAAAAACAAACAGGGGAAAAAAAAAAAATCCTCTCTTCATTAGTATCAAAACCTGAACTTGGCCATGTTGGTCAGCTGAAGCTGTCAGAATGGCTGGAGGAATTATCTGCTATTATCTGCCGAGTAAACACCATCGCAAAGTGAAAACTGATGCCATAGCATTTTTTATAATGCAATAGGCATGGCCCTCACTTCTGAGTATTGGAGCCAAATGTTCTGCCATGGCCCTATACAATAGCACTCTTTGACAATAGCTCAGTATTTAGTTTGTTATGAAACCCAGTCTATTTTGGGAGGGCCCTATTGTTTCCATGTTACATGTGCTGCAGACTTGTGTCTCGGAAAACACGGAACTAATTGCAGAAGTTGTCACTTGCTGAAAAAGCTGAAGGTTTTGTCCCACTGAGAGTGGAGAAGCGTCTTTCTGCCAGCTAGAGCCCCGGAGACAGCTTGGTCCTGCAGGACTGTACACTCCTTTGCTAATGCCTTGGGAGGGATCAGTAGTGAGAGCTACCAAGCAAAGCTGATGTTCAGCTCGTCACCTTTTCGTTAGCATTTCTAGAAGTACCAGCATCTATCCTGGAGGTATCTCATCTTCTTTGATACTTCTCAGAGAAGTATCTCATTTTAGCACCAGTCCCTGAAGGAGGATATAAAACAGTAAATGTAAATATCTGGCTCTTAGAACTCTTCCTTTCCTGAAAGAAGGTGTTTTCGTCCCCATTGTGAAGCTGACTCATTGCTGTCATTAAATAGGAAGGTTACTCTGTCTCTTCTGTTCTCTAATGGCCTGATTCTGCTCTTCTTGCTCTCACAAAAGACAGGGTCATGCCATTAAAGTTGATAATGTGATGCATACAGAAGTGAGAGGAGGATGAGCTGATTGCACGTGCTCCACCCCTTTCTCTCACGTGCACCGGTTCACTTCTATGGATATTTTCACCATGGAAAGTGGGATCCTTAGGGAGAAGGGACTGCAATGCCAAACTGAATGCTTTTGCAATAATAGTTTGTTGGGCTGCTCCTGTGGGATGCCTCTTTACTGCAAGAGGCCCAAGATGCCTGTGGCTCATGTCTCGCTTCCCCTGTGTAGATCCCTTGCCTGAGTCCGCAGCTGTGCTTGCCTTCCTGGAGAGACACGTCAACTCCACTGATCACTTTTCATCTGTTCACTTTTCTATACGATGAGGTGTGGGACCAGTCAATCCTGCCTCTCTTTCCAAGACCGTAAGAGACATTAATATTCAACTCTAGATGATTATTGGCAGAAACTGGAGATTTATTCAGACCTGTAAAGATGACTAAAAGAAAAGGAAAAAAAGTCTCATTGACTCTTTTCTTTAGCTTTCTTTTGATGCTGTCTTGGTTTTGATATGTTTCAAAAGAATTACTGACTTTTTAAAGTTCCCTGTACACTTAAATAGATATCCTTGAAAAAACAGAGAACTCAGAGTCAGATTGACAATTGCACTGAGTCAGCAGAAAGACTTAGGAGGCCTTTTAAGCTTAGTGATGGTTCCGCAGAAGAAAAACTTCCCACTATTTTCAATCTGAACTCTTTGCTTTTGCCCACAGTTCCAGAAGTTCACAGCAGAGCTGGGAGCAGTCTGAGGCCCAAGCTTTCCCTCGTCCACAAGACTTGTGTTTCTTCATGCAGTCTTACTCGAGTTACTGTAAGTTTGACCAGTCAGCCTTTCTCTGCGCAGATCGATCTGAGTAAATTTAGAGCTATCGAACTTCATTAAATATGTATTGAGGTTTGTCGTATGTGTATTTTTCCTCTTTTCCTTCTTCCCTCCTCGCCATTTAAAATGAATCCAAGTTTGTGCATTGAATGCAAATCAGCAAATGAGAGCTGATGAGGAATCCATGGACGCTGGCACGCTGGTTCCCGGTAGCTGTTTCAGCCTTCCATTTTAGAAGGCAAGAACAAGCGACAGGTAGCACAGAAGTGGTTCATTCTCATAATGACAGAATCTTCTGAAGGCCTGTGCCCTCCCCTGGAAACATCGTGTGGGCATTAATGGAAATTCAGGCCACATACTGAGGAGAGCGGAGGTGGAGCATATGGAAAGAAGTATTTGTTATAAAATGTTTGTGTCTAGACTCGGCACAGGTGAAAGGAGCTGGACTGACAGCTCATGGGAAGCACAATATGTTCCCCCATGCAACCCAGCATGATAGTAGCAGAATACAGGAGGAAACTTCCCTTGGCTCGTCTGCTTATTTCCAGCACTGTTTAGGGGACAGATGAATTTCCAGTTCCTCATTTCAGTTGATTCCTGGGCTAAGTGCTTTCAGGGATGACAGCAGTTTGACGTGTCTGTGTTGACACGTATGTGTTGGCCCATGTGGTCCACTTTTGTTCTCCAATAACATGCTCCATCTTTAAAAGAAACGCTTAGAGCTCAGACTCATTGTGGGCCAGGCACTCACCTGGTGTGAATCAGTGATGTTCTGACGGTGTAAAACTGAGCTGCGCTCCTTCGTGCTGGCTGAGCATCAAGCCCAAACAAATGGCTTGCTTTGGATGCTCACCATTCTTCCCTTTCTAAGTTTGGCTTGCTTACATATACCGAAGCCTTTCTGGATAAAGGACCATGCAGTCATTTTCCAGAAAACGTTCATATCCTCCCTTGATTTGAATGGGGTAAGCACAGTTATTTCAAACACAGCTGCAGCCTGCAGCATCAGAGCATTTCATGTCCATGCTTTACCCTGAAAGTGAAGTCTTCTCGTTTTCTCCCTTCAGCCCCCCAACACAGCATGTAAAACCCAAGAAGACACAGCCTGAAGGGCCCCCACCTTATGCCTAATCATGGGACCTATCACTTAGTATCGATATTGCCTTATTAAAGCAATTAGCCAAGCATTTCAGAAGCTTGTTAATGTTTCTAGAGTGACTTCTAATGAGGGATAATGATAACAAGCATGGAAGGTCTCTGGTGAACTTTAGATAATGATGTAAATCTGAGAAAGGTCAATGATATTCGTGGATTTCAATGGTGGCTATTCCATTTCCGTTCATTACCCGGCTGAGCTTTTCTTTTTCTCTTTCTGTGCCGTTTACATGTGCAAGAACATATCCCTTTTCCAATCTGGAATCTTACCACTTGGTTCACAGATGGACTTAGCTGCAAAGTAAATGATTCTGAGCCACAGCACTCCTTGTAATGAGCTCAAGTCTAGACAACCATCAATCAATCGACAGAAGAAAAGTAGATACAACAGGAGGCATTACAATAATGACAATGATTTGCATTTACATAGCAAAACATTTCCCCAGAATATCCCAAAACAGGACGTCATGAGGAGCATTGTGCAGCCATGGAAAAGATAATGTCAGGGGAGTGAGATCGAACAGAAAGACGTGGAACAGTCCAGGAGGGAAGCAAGAAATGGAGCCAGAACTGGAGTGGAAAGTTCAGAAAGGGTCAAACTGGCCACCGAGGCTCTGGCTAAAGGCCTCACGCAGGTCTTTATGGAGGCAGAAGCGAAGGCAGGCTTAGCAAGAGGAAGGGTATTTCCACTCTTACACAGAGTCATGACAGGAACTGGCGCTGTATATAATTCTGACACGTTGTTTTTTTAAGGAGCCACAGAAGTAGTCTGAAGGGGTAAAGGAAACGTCTATCAGTGATAACTAAAAGAGCTGTCTTAGGAAAAAAGAATAGAGAGATGACTTGATTACTCCATGCTGGCACTCCACTGGAACAGTCATGAGAAGAAAATGCTAGATATGGAAAGGCCATTTAATCTACTAGAGATAAACATGAAAGCCTGTTACCGAGCCAGGCAAATTCAAAATGGAATTGAAGTGCACAGGGTTTTTTGTTTGGTTCTTTTATTTTTATTTTTTAAAGTGAGGGTGATCAGCCAGGTGAAGACCCTTGTTAGGAGGTTAATAAACTGCCTCTGGCAATTGGTCAGGGTCCTGAGAGCACCAGGAGGTGTTAACAGCCTTGCCCAGCCTCACTGGTGGCTTGCTGCCCATTACTCCCACAGCTCTACTTAAGCTTAGATGTGGGCCCTCCACCTTCTCCTGCTCTTTGCTGTTTCTGACCGGTAGATGGGACTTTCCTGATCCATCCTGAACCTTCTGCATCTCTTCCACTGGAGCATGAGGTGCGTCCTTGCTGGTAAAGCTGCCCTTGCTCTTCCCTGTGCCTTAGTTTACCCATCTGCTCAGCAGACCCAATGGTGCTCGTACTGCTGACCTGATAGGTGCTGTTATGAGGATTAATAATTAACAGTGGGATTGGTAAATCTGGGCTGACTCTACAGAGCTCAGAGTGTTGTTCCACATTTGTACAGAAACCAAAGGAGGCAGAAGGTAACTGTCAATCATTTTCAGGAAGTGGTTTTATGCCTGTGGTGGAAAGAAGTATCTAAGGGAAGTATATTAATCAGAATGCTTTCTGTTCATGCACTCTTAACTAATATTTTGAGTCTGCAGATCACCTTTTGATTATTAGTGGCAATGTTTGCTCTTTGTTTGTTATTCTGCATCTCTTTAAGAGTGAAAAGGAAAGGAAGGAGGAATGGCTGATAAGAGAGGCAGATGGGAATTATTAAATAAGTAAATAAAAGGCCAGTCACATTAATTACTCCAGTCCACGCTCTGTGAAGATGGCTGTGCTGGGGAACCCCTCTCCCCGAGCGAGAAGTCACTGGAGTTGAGAAGGCCCACGTCTGGATGTGTTTGCCCTCTGGCCAAAGCTGCTGTAGGACTGGGCTCTTCATCTGCATCTCACACTCCAGCATCTGTCCCTGCTGCTTTTGTCTGCAAGCTCCTGTGTGTTTGGGTAGCGCCGAGCGCAGGAGGCAGCCTGCCTCGGTTTCATAATAACTGATAACCATACTGAGAGAGAGAAGGTTGTTTTGGGAAATAATCTGTGGTGGTGTGTGCTGGAGCTGAGAGAAGTCAAGCCATGGAGGCTCACTGGAGAAAAAGAGAAAGCTCCAAGGGGAGATGCAGACATTAAGTGACTCACTTAAGATTATGTGTTTGGTCAAGATGGGATAAACCACTTGCTCGAGCCCAGCCCGAGAGAGCGCTGCTCCTTGGGCTACCACACTTTCCCAGGTATAGAATTTTCAGTCATAAGCGTCTTTCTCAGAAGCGTTCCCCGGTCCTGGGTTCATTAGAAATTTCTCCCTTGGCTCGTTAATTTGACTTTATTGGAGACAGGGTTGGTCTGAATATCTGCTCCGTTTGTCATCGGTACCTTCTACACTTCAGAAATTCTTCTTTATAAGAACACCCCCCACACACACCCAAACCAACACAAAATACCCCCCCAAAAATCCACAGCTTTGCCCCAGAGCATCTCTTATCTGCTGTCTAAGATTCTGGAGACTGTGTGAGGAACAAGAGTTACTTCATGGTTTGGATGAAATTATGTATCTTTATTAGGTTTCTCTTCTCAGGAAACAATTTATTAGACACAAGAATGCTATGTTATACTACCTCCTTTTTTCCTGGGAATTTACAGTTCACACACTGCACCAGCACATAAATCCAGTTTTATTTCTCAATTTATTCACCTGGAACTAAGTGGATTAAATCTTTTTTTTTTTTAAAGGAGACCAGCACTGCATTTTCAAATAGAAGCACTGCAAATAATCATGACTGTTAGGCAGACAAATTAGAGGTGGCTGTGGACATGCAGTTGCTTTCTATGCAAACTTTTATGCTTGCTGAGTTTAAATGGTGATTATTTTTTTATTTTTTTTTGGCGGTGCAAAATTTACCTTTAATGACCCTCTTTCCCCTTAATAAACCAGGATTGATTAGATTTTGGCTTTAAGAGATGAAAGGACTCTGCAATTATCTACTTGTATATGCCCTTCAGTAAACTACCTTGTCTCCCCCTTTCTACCTCCCCTTCTTAAGAAGACTTTCCCAGGTCCCTCTTGGCTGCGGTTGAACGATGTTGGCTCATGTCCATGCTGCAACAAAGACCTGGCATTCCAGCTGTCTGCTTCTAATCTCCAGTGTCAGCTCTTGTTAATGTTTCAGCATGAAATCAGAGGGGGCAAAGCTGCATGGAATATTAAAACCATGATCAGAATTCCACTGAAATGCTGATAGTCTGCAAGCACCATTAGGAGGGCCGTCAAATCACTGTCTCGCATTAAATAAAAAGAAAAGATTTCTATCGCTGGGGCGCACGGGAAGTACAATCAGTGAATCACTGAACTAAATTAGCATTTTTTCAATTGGAGATCGAAGTTGATTTATTGTTCTACACAACATTAATGTAACTATGTGCTTGACCTGTTAAGGCAGCTAATTTTTCATTTAAATGGGTTCTTTCTGTATGCAAAAAGGTTGTAATCATATTTCAACTTTGCAAAGTGATCAGGAAAGTACTGGACTGTTTCAAAATTGTCTTAAGGAGTCTCTTCCCTCCCTCCCTTCCTCCCCCCCCTTATGCCTAGTGGTCAAGGGCAAGCAGTTTAAAAAAAAAAAAAAGGCTGTCTCAAGTAATAAGCTTAATTGTCATTTGACTTGAGCTATTTTACACCACTTTGACCATGTAGAAAAGCATTTGAGTGGTGTAAATTTCACAGCCCCAAGCCCTGCAAAGGGAGCTTAGTGTACAAGGAGGATCCGTCCCATTAATAATGTCACTTTTTTGCATAAGAGGGAGTCTTGTTATTCTTCCACGTTTATTTTTCTCACTGTCCCGAGTAAACAGTTGCTGGATATGACTGCAGACATTTTCTATTTTCTGTAGATTAAAAAAAAAAAAGGAAATTTTTAGTTCAGTGGCAGCAGCCTGGATTAAAGACTGAGAAATGTAGGCCAGTACAAAGCTCAGTATCGAATAAGCAGTGCAGAAATTCCTGCTGGTTTTAATAGACTTTGTGAGGTACTAACCATGTAGCATCAGAGCTGCAGTTTTCCAGTGAAGTTTGTTTTGCAAATGAACATGATGACTTACTGGAAGTGAAGCTGCCTGTGAGAAAGTGTTGCTGATGAGGCTGAAAAAAAAGTGTAGCTGTCCAAGAGGATGTCTCCTCCTCTGGTATGAAAGACCACTCCATTTTGCAAATAGAATTTATAGTTTGAAAAGAGAGGAATGGGTTTTTAAAAGGCAGAAATCCAATCCGTGTGCAAACCCTGCTGAGGGTGTCCCTTTCTTCTTGGTTCAGGAGGGTGAGGAGGTGGAGATTTGCTATCTCCAGCGCTGGCAGGATGGGAACCCATTTCCCATCTGACTCCAGTGTGTTTCCTGTTAAATGTGTCTACTTTAAACCCGGTCATTTCCAACTGTTGCTGCCTCGTAGTCCAGCATCCCAACCTGGGAAAAACTTCTGTACAAATTGTCATTCTCCGGATGACAATATAGAGCACCCCGGTGCCTCTCCCTAACAAAGTGAAGATAATATACATTTCCAATTAGTGGTACACATTCTAGTCATGTTCTCTTTTTCTCCCTAACTATCTTTGTTTTGCTAAAAAGCTGTTCGGTCATTAATGAAATCCTGCAGTTCTGCTAATCCTAGATACAATGCAGCTTTTCTCTAGCAACCTATCCCTGACATAAAACTACAGTTAGTCAAGCTCCCCACCACATTAAGATTCGTTGTCATTTGCCTTTCATTACATACCTGATGTAGCACAGTAGCAGTCAAATGTCCTTGGCAGGCAAAGCAAAGTATTTAATTGTATTAGTTTCCGCTTGCTCCGCCTTAGGAACAGGGTTCTTTTTTTTTTTTTTTACTTGAGAGGGAAGGGAAAGGGAAAAAAAAAAACCCAAACAAAAAACAACCCCAAAAAACTTTATCATGGAAACTTATACTTTCTGGTTGGATGTAAATGTAATTATACTTAAATTCTCAAAGCAATCTTGCAAGCCCCCCCCCCTCCCCAGCAACACTGTATTGCCAGTGCCATATGAAATGCCTCTCCGTAGAGGCGAACAATGAGGCATTCATCAAAGGGAACTAGTGATTAGATGTTTTTCATTTTCAGAACTTTAAGAGATAAATAGGGCCCCTGTTCCTTCATTTGATGTACAGTACTGTTGGGATTCAATTAATCTCTTCTGATAAATACCGAATTTCTGCAATATTATTGCAGAAGAAAGAGTTGACACAGAATGTTGATTTCAACTCCTCAGAACAGGGGTGCTGGTTTTCAATAAAGCAATACAGTAAAGAAGGCTTGGATGACCATGGGGCCTGGAGCAGGGCTATGAAGCTGTACAGCTTTTCTGCTGAACAGCCTTGGTTTTTCCCCCCCAATGTCTCCCTTCGAAAAGTACATTGGAAGAAATAAGGAGCCAAATGTTAAAACTGTCTTATGTTTTAAGAGATCTGAATTCTGACCCTGGCTTTTCTGGGGGATTATTGCATCTCTTGGAGTGTTTGTGGCCACGTCTGTTAAAGGAAGTTAATAATCTTTTTCTTCATCAAGGTGTTGGGAATAGTTGTTTTCTTTTTTAGAGTCTTTTGAAATGCTCAAGTGCTACAGGGTTAATCAGTGCAGGGGTCTCTCTAGATAAATGCAGTTACTATGTTTCATTTCTACAGTCTTCATTTGAATATGCAGAATTGCAACCAAAGGGAGCTATTACCAGCTGGCTGCTCTACGGCATCTGAAAAATGAATTGCTGCTTTCAGCCCTGAAAGCACAGTCTAGGCTGTGTGTCTGTGGTACCAAAGCTGTCTTTGCAATTGATAATAATTTACCCATCTATTCCCATTGACAATTTTATTAATAAGATCAATGACTGAACAGGCCTCAAACACTGAACATACATCTTGTCATTGCTGGAGCAAATGAGGGATATTGATGGAGAAGGGCGGTGTAGGCTGGTGCTGCTGCGTGGTACGTTATCAGTGGGTGGACCAAGAAAATAGGTCAGGTTTGATCAATAAGCCTTTTTTTTTTTGTGAGTACTGAATCTGCTTATATAAATGGACCAGCTCAACTTAAAAAAATAAATAAATTAGGTAACTATCAGGCCCAATATGAACTTAATCTAAAGAAGGACTAACTACGCTCCTGGCAGCAGCGCTGAAGCCGTGCGAGTGCAGTGAGGAGGCTCAGCGAAGGCAATGCACATCAGAGCTTCCCCACTGATGTCACGGGGAACTTGGGTGGATTTTTTTGTGCTCTGTCCATACTGCTGTGAAGAACTGGGACCCTCAGCTGGTGTAGCCCAGTGGGGTGATTTATATGGTTAAAGCCGGGCTCAGCACAATCCCAAGCATGTAATATTGTGCACACATATCCACAGATATGTCTCTGGGTTCGTTTGTGCTTTGTATCACAACAGCATTTCGATGATAGAACTTCTAATCTCTCTTTCCTTGGGATTATTCTGCACCAAAAGCACTTTGTATGTTTTGCTACAGAATGAACAGCCATTTATTTAGGGTGGCACCCCCCTATTGCTAAATCAAAAGACTTAAAAAATGGAGCTTGCTAAGGGTTTGATCCTCCTCCCATTTTCCTCTTTGGTAAATCTGCCACTAGTTTTACTAGGGCAGTATCAGATGCTGATTAACTATGAGTTTACCACTCGGAACAGGATAGGTATTTATGGTCGAATGCTGCACTCAGCTTCTGGAGCACCATGGAAATATCAAGGGACAAGTGGCAGCTGTAGCTATAAAACGAGAGAAGTTTTTGGCACAAATCTTCATCTTTGTATTTTAAAGATGCAACAGCTCCTTTGTAGTCTTCAGGATTGATGTTGGGCTCGTTGAGGTCAGTAGGAGTCTTTCAAATTATTTCAGGGGCTTTGGATCAAGTCTAAAGCCAAACTGCTCATAAAGTCAAGAACTAGACATAGATGTGAGGAGGGACGAGGAGGTCATTCGGTTAAAAAAAGTGGATTTTTCTGAGTTTCTGGTGGTTTTATCAGGTGCTTTCTGAATGCAGCTCAGCTTGTATTATCTGCAAGATTTTATGTCACTGCAATATCTCAAGCTGCACCGATAACAGGATCTCACAATGTATTCTTAACACAAAACATGTAGAGAGTTTTGGAAGGTTTAGTCTCTGGATTAACTGAGTGGAAAATGTCTTTCGTTGTAGCTACAGATGGCCTACAACACAGGGGAGGAATCCGGAGAAAAAATCGGAATGTCTTTGTCTTTGCAGCTTCATTAGGTTTTCCAAATCTCAGCAAGATTGTACACAAAATGTGAGAAGAGATGGAGGATTATTATTTTCCATGTTTACTCATTCTTTTTTCACCTTCTGTTTTCCCTAACAAAAAAACAACAAAAACCCAACCAAACAAAAAAAAACCCCCAACATTAAATGCATTACTCATTTTCAAAATATGACTGCGGAAAACCAAATTCAAGTCCTTTATATTTTTTGCTCTACCCGAGAAGTTAATACTCAGAGGAAAACCAGCGAAACACCTTGCAAATGATGTGAAAACGTTACAAATCCCAGTTCTGAATTTCAAGCAATGGAAGTGATATTTGATTTCTGATTTGTTTTGGTGTTCTCCACGAGGTTACTCGCCACGAGGAATTTGATTCCCGATGTGTTGTAGTGAGATTGCTGAATATCTGGTGTCAGGGGAATTCACACTCCCCTATGACGAGTCATGCTTCATTATGACTATCATCAAAATCAAAATAGCAACCTTTTTGCTGAGTGTATGGCTAATCCAATGGAGACTGGAGAGAGAGGTGGGTGGGTGGGTGGGCACAGAGAAAGCACAGCAGTGATAATGTCACTTGGTTGGGAACAGGATATCTTCCTGCATAAGATGAAGTTATCAAATTAAAGCCTAGTGCTGTGATCAAGAAACTCAATTCTCCGTATGATATAATTGCCACTCTGGCCCACATTTATCCTTGATAGAAATCTATCTGTGTGTATAATTCTGTCCAGTGTGAAGCGGGACCCTTGATGCTAGCGGGACCATCACCAAGAGTGACTAAGCGAGCTGGATGTGAACACCATTCTTGGGTCTTGTGAATAACATTGCCAAGATGTCTAGGGCGATTGTCATCTAATTTCTCAAGCCCTTACATTGCAAGGGTCGTATCTTCATGATAGAATCTTTACCATTGAGAAGGGATCTCTGCTCTGTGGGAAAAGGAAAAACTAGTCCAGCCAGCGATTGCAAAGGAAATCTGCAGCCTGTATCTGTGGCACATTAATAACATGACTAGTGACCTTTCCGAAGACAAGAAATATGTAGGATTGATTGTCCTACCCAGGAGTGGTGCAGAACTATAGATCGATTATTTTCAGACCAGTCTTTGTTGTGGTCACATCTTTGGCCAGTGCAAACTCAGTGTGGGTATAGTTTAGTCTGGTTCAATCCAAACAGAGCTGAGCGCCTAGAACAATGCCTTGGTATGGCTGCCAAAGGTACAGCTGCTGGTGGCCATGCTGGAGCTTGCACGTTACAGAGCTTCTCCTACAGAAAAGTTAATAGCCTCTGTTAGTTTTAAAGCTGCAGAATCTCACTTTTCTAGAATATTTATACATATAAGGAAAAACCAAGCGTGTATGTATATGATCTGGGAGGAGGATGGCAATTCAGGTCCACTGAAGTCTGTAGTATTTTGATAACTTCGTACTTTATTAGGGAGTAAAAAAAATCCCATAGTTTAGTGTCCTCCCTTATTTGGAATTAATCCCAAGGGCAGCTCCATGGTTTTACTGCTGTGAAAACCCAGAGGTCCCCAGATCTAAGGCAATGTGCTGGGTCAGCTTTACCGGTGGGTTTCTCCTGCCTGGGTTTAGTCTCCAGGGTTATAACTGGAAATCAGAGAAGGTTCCCTGGGTTATGTCACATCTGCAGAAAACCCAAACCCTCCCTGGAAAATACTTTGATTTACAAGCTAGCAGTTTTCACAGAACTCTGATTTTCTTGACAATCTCTATCTTTCCTAGTAAATACCTGCCTCTCCCGTGACTTATCACTCCCCGAAGACAGATGGGAGAAGGAAAGGCTACATGATTTGCTGCAGGCCAAGAAAGAGATAGAGGAAGTGTAACACTTCTGATTTCTCTCTCACACAACTGCAGCGATGTCCTTACGTAAATTCTAGGGTAATGACTGATCCTCCAGACCCCTGTCAGACCCACCTCTCTGTGTGCCTAAAAATTGGTGTGGAGCCCCCCTCTTTTTTTTTTTCTCTTGAGAATCCAGCCAGATGATAATGTTGATGTGGCATGGGGTATTAACACCAGTCACTAGATAAGGTCACTCGCTCTAAAATTCCCTTAAAATATTGCTTTATCTACCCAGTGCTATGACATTCCATTGCAGTGGGATAACTGGGAAGGTTCATTTAAGGGAGCAAACAACTGGCCTGGTGATTTGCAAGTTGGGCTTTCTGCACAAGGGCAGGTAATTGTCTGGTACTCAGGAGTGGGGTGGATGTCTGCTTCCTGCGTGTATCCAGGAGTAATATACAGAATCCATTAGAGAGATGCCTAATCATCTTAACCTGTCAGATCCAAACCACCCTCTTTTAAGAGCCAATTTGTTTTCCTGCCAGATCGATGTTCTTATCTGTAATTGCACAGGCCATGAATGGCACCCAATAACCAGTTAATATTCAGTTCCATTCCATGGCAGGGTGGGGAGCAGGGAAATGTCTTAATTTAAACATTTATTGTACAACTGTGAAAATGTCCTAAGTGAAATTAATTGAAGCTCAGGGAGAATAACTTATAAATCACCTTGTCTGGTTTGCATAAAATGATATAAGGATATGCTGCAGCCTTATCGCCGTGCTCTGTAGAGCTGGAGAAAGCTTTAACCCTAAGGTTACTGCTGTTATTCTGGCTCCAGGATGGAAGAAATCTGGCTCCTGCAGGCTATATGATAAAGGTAGGGCTGATCTAATTAATAATAACCCACAAATTTTTACTGTTACTTTGCACTTTCCCAACATCTCTCTGCAATGGATTGTGCTAGACAATTTGAATATAGTGTTAATACTGTCAGCCATTCATCCCTTATACTTCAGCAGCTCTTTAAAGAGGGGTAATAATCCCGTCAGACTGAGCTTTTCACAGTACAAATATCACCAGAAAATGGAAAAACAACCCTAGTGACATTAGCAGAATAGGATATAAACAATGCTGGCTAAAATACAAAATGGAAATTAGGCAGGCTAATGGGGAATTTGAAGAGCACATAAAGACGCGAACAACTTGCAGAGAATTTATTGATTTGCTAGAAACAGTGGGACTGCAAAGGAAATACTTGTTACACTTGAGGAAGGTTAGAAGAACACTTAAGGAAAATAACAATATTGCAGACAAATAAAAGCTATACCTACCTATTAACTCTTAACGACAGCGGATAGTAGGGGAAGACGCAATGCAGTGACAGGGAAGGAAGCACTGGGATGGGGAGGGACGTTTGAGATGGACGACATCTTTTAGTTTGCTTTTGTGCAGCGTTCAGCCCCACGGAGGCCTGGTTTATGGCTCCTCTGGGCTGCCATAGTACAAAGAGTAGAGGAGCAAGAAGTTACAAGGATCAGAAAGTGCATACCTGTGATTTGTGAGACACGACCGAGCTATTGGGAAAAAGTGAGCTGCTCAAACCAGCTGCTCTATAGGAAGCCTGCAAAGGCTGCCTCTTTGGAAATGTTCATCCTGCATATTGCAAATCAGCAAGGCTTAATTAAGCCAAGAGATTCTTTCAAATAGAATTCAGTAACAACCACTTGGTATGGTATAGATGAACCAGTGCAGCTCCTGTAAAGGAAATTCACGTCTCCATAACAGACACTTGGGAACAAGTCAACAAACCAGAGAATAAAGGAGAACAGATTGACATAATTTATATAGACATGCAGAAAGCCTTTGGACAGTCCCTAACAAGAGGCTACTAAGAAAGCCAAGTACCCAAGGGCTGACTGGTAAACCACTGCCATGGATTAGATGTGAGTAAAAAGCCCCCCTGTACACAGACCCCGAGATGGGTAGTAAATAGCTTCTTTTTAAGGTGGCAAAAAAACCAGTGCTGTGCCTAAGGTTTTGTAGATGCTTAAATATATTTACCGTTGAGTTGGAAAAGGGAAAAGCAAGGCAGGAAAAGCTGATTTGGGCTAAGCTGGAGGTGGCCGAACGGTTTTAATAGGACCCTACATGGTAAAAGGGAAACCTGAGGGACAGGATGGAAATTCCCAGCTGACAACTCCAAGGGACTCTTCAAAAGGGTATTTGGACAGCCCCTATCTATCTGAGTTATCACTGAAGGGGAAGGGGGGGGGAAAAAAGAGGTCTGTAACCGAACATTTCAATGGTATCACTGTTCAGTCTACAGCAGTGGCTAAGAAAAACACCAGTGAAGTGGTAGGAAAAAACCCCTAGGATGGAACATGATATTGAAAATATCAAGATATTATATCAGTGTCCCATGATACTGGTCACTCCTACACAAGTAGGATACAGAATAAATAGAAACAGCTGGGAGATGGACAACAGGCATAATTAGATGCCTGCAAAAGTTCTCAAAAGAATAATTTCTTGAAAGAGATTGTTCAGATGTGAGAACACAGAAGTGAAAAATAAAAGGAGCGGAGAAGGTGAATTGCAGTACATTCAAAACGATTTAAAAAGAACTGGGTTTTGTACAGTTTACAAAAAAAAAAAAACCACTGTGGAATTCTTTGTCTCTTGACATGGCTGAGGCCAGGAATCTGGTGGGCTTGAAAAATTCATTGAACATTTGTACCGTGAATGGAAACATCTGCAGTAAAATGGGTGGGATGCTATTCTTAGAAAAGAACCAGCACCAACCCTCCTACTTTGGGGCATAGTTTAAATAGTGACTGAGGAAAGAAGCAGCAAGAAACTTCACCCTTGAGGTTTTTCCTTGTGATACAGGAGGAGATGTGTATATTCTTTTGAAATCTTTGCTTATCGCTGTCAGATGACTGTAATAGGTTAGCCGTTGGTCTAAATAAATATGGCAACTCATAGACTTTGACAGCATATTTTCACATTGTCCAAATTTTCATGCAAGGAAGGGTAGTTTAAAAGTGAGTTGAAATTTCTCCTAGTTGCAGAATGGCACCATCAAGGCACATCTGCAGACAGATGCTTAAGGCGGTAATGAACAAGTTTATAACAGTCAATTAAAATTTATTGCACAGGTATATTTAAGTGCTAGTAATAAAGGACAGGCTGAGGAAGATTATTTGTGGTTATTCTTAATAGGAGAGGATGAGTCTCCTGCACAAGTCTCAAATTATTTGCTCAGTTGGGGAAAGACTGAAAAGAGATGAATTTTGATTTATGGTTTGTTTTGTTTTTAAATGAAGCAGACAAGTGGCATTTGTCCAGTTGGAGGAGAAGCCCATCCTTGGCTGAGATGGAGAGCAGGGTGATGGGGTGCAGGGGATGCCTGTGGGGCACTGCTGGGGGTGCTGGTGTAGGGGTTGCCACACTTGCCCAGCCACCTCCCTGCCAGGTGCCTCCTCCCCGGGCAGGGGCCTGGCCCAGATCTGCTCAGTGCCCCTTGGACTGCTCCACAACAGCGTCAAAGAAACCTGGGAAGTCCAAAATTCAAGAGCCAAAAATTCATTCCTAGGAAAGAATAGAAAAGAAGCCAGAACAAAACTGCAAAGCCCCACACCGGGATTTTAAGATGAGCTGAAACTCGGTGACACAGGCAGTAAATTTGACAGTTTCTTGCCACCTCCTCTGGGCGTGATTTACTTTGAACTTTTCAGTATAAACAGTGCTAAAACTGTACTCAGGTAGGCCTTTCATTGCCAAGGTTTGCAACTTTCCTGCAAATTACTGCCACCGAGTAGGACACTAACAGTCCTGTCCACCCTTCCCTACTGCAGATCTGTTAGTAACTCACTGAAAATGTACATGCAGGGAAGCAGAATCGGATCTCTAAATAAAAAGCAGACACAAAGCATGAAAAGGAAGAAAGAAAAGCATCGTGTTAGACCAGAAAACGTCACGGGCAAAACAGTTTTGCTCTATTCTTAGCTGCGAGTGAAAAGGATTGGGATAAAATATTAACGTGCGTGTATGTAGGCACAGGATTTTTTTTTTTTCAGTTTTGAAGTCCAGATCAGTGCAACTGAAAATAAAATGCTGAGCCACCACACAAACCTCTTGTCTGTCTTTTCTGTGTCAACTCTTACTCGCAGAGAACAGCATTTCGTTCCCTACTGTTGAGGCAGCAGCAACTAAAGTGAACGTTCGTATGTGTGGTGAGGCATTTGTCCCTGGAAAAATAACATCTCTCCTTCTATTAACGTTTTAATTAATCCCTTTTAGTTATGAAATGTAACTTTACATTACATAAAAAAAAATTACATGCAGTCTCTTAATCTGCTAATCCTTTCTCCAGACAAGCTGGTTCTTTTTAAATCAACTGCCATTTTATCAACCCAATGGAGCAGAGATCCGGACTCAACTCTATTCAACAATACATTCTTTTCATGAGAGACTGGCCTAGCTAATATGACACCACAAAGGGCTTGAGGAATTCCAAATACCCAGCTCTTTGGATTAAAAGCATAATAATCCCATGCAGTTTTTTGTTCAGAATTGATAGAATGGTTGTATAGTGAGTCACACTTGTTTGAACTTATCAAAGTAACAATATATCAAGCATTTCGTAGGATGATATTTTATTTTCTCAGGTTGATTCAACTTCTTTCAAGTCCGGTTTGTTGTTTTTTGGTTGTGGCTTTTTTTTTTTTTTTCTTCTGCTTTTTAAGTGTGCATTTATAACTGCCAAATGCCCCTGCAGTTAAACAATTAAAAAGATATAATTAAGCACAGAACCTGATAGCTCTCTTTTTATTTTATGGCTAAATTTCTATACAGTTTTTATATAGGCATAGGCATTGTTTTTAGCAAACCCCTAAGAGGGGCACAGCGCAGCACGCGGTGTGTACTGGGGTAAAAGTAATTTATACTGCTGCGAGTGCTTCCCCAACCCAGAGGCAGGGCTTTACTCCAGTTCCAGCCTATATCACGGAGCCAGAGCTTTTGTGTGTCAACAAGCCCGTTGGGAGACAGAAAACAAGGCTGTGAGAATTAGCGGCCCGGTAGCCTCAATAAAATGGTGTGTGAAGTGGGTATGGAGCTGTTGCTGTCCACCCCCACCCGAGACCTGCTTCTGTAGCAGAGAATTCCCCCCAGCCACCCGCAGGGAGGGACCGGCCTCCTGCAACAGTTGGTTTTGGGCAGGCACGGTGTGGTTTTCATCTCTCCTGAGTTCAGCTGGTGTGAGCCTGGCCCACATACCTCACTCTATTCCCTCCCACTCTGCGTTGGATGAGGGGAAAGGAGACCGAGGCCCGACGTTCTCTTTCGGATGGGTTTTGGAAGCTTATTATCCACTGCAATTACAAACCAGCCAGCCTCTCACAAGGGAGTGGAGATGTTCATCACCCTGTTGGGGAATGGGTGTTTTTATTGCTAAGGTGTTTTCTGGTAGCGTCAACAGGGCCGTAAACAAATTTCATGCCTGTGAGCTAGGAGTTAATGGGCTGGAGGGCCGTGCAAGGGCCTGCACTTCAGCTAGCGTGGGGAGAGCACGTTACAACTGGAAATACTCGACGGGCTCCGACAGAGCAGCCTTAGGAGGGGGTTCCTTGGCCATCCCTGTCTCTGCAGCCTTCCAGGAGAGCATGAAACCGGCCTCCCCTTTACACTGAGCAGAGCACTATGCTCTGCGATAGCTTTTCAGCCTGGTTACGGCCACATACACGAACCAGGATCCCTGATTCAACATCTTCCCAAAGCAGGAATGTGGGAGAACATCTTATTCTTGTCACGGGGCAGCCACAATTCCCTATTATGAATAAAAACATACAGAACTTGTCTGGCCAGTGGGCTCGAGCTGGCGAAGTGCTGACTAGAGCATGGCAGAATCAGCCGGAGGGCCTCTGGGGATGCTTGTTCACTTGCTGGCCTCCACATTTGCTGTAAAAACTCAGGACTGAAAGAACCCTCCTGTGCTGTTGCCATCTTATCCCCACACCGCTCAAGGAGCAGAAATTTCTTGTGGCTGGACTGGTGAGTCCTTAGTCATGTCCCTGCAGAGAACACAGAACTTCCTTTATTTTATTTATGTTTTTGTTTTCATTGTCACAACTCTTCCCTTGAGTTCCCATCCCTCCTACTCCATATGGCATCCCACAAGGGAACAATAGAGAGCTCTTCAGGGGTTTGTACTATAACTCTTCAGAAGTAAGTATTCTCTAAGGGGCTGGTTGATTTTTTCATCCCAATTATTTCAATATTTCTACCGAATTTCAAAACTAAATACATTCACAGAAGAATTGGCAGTGTTCAAGTGAATATTTTTCATTTTTACTTTCGACCAACTGCGGAGCTAACCAGAACATTCTGAAATTTGACTCCCTTGCCAACGCCTGCTGTAAAGAAGGGAAATTTGGGAAGGGTGGTGGCAGAAATATTTGCTAATTTCCCTGTTTCTTCTCTTTTCGGTTTGGGGCCCGACCCCAAAAGCCAGTGAGCCACCTCCTCGGGCTAGAGGAATAAAAGTGTTAATGAGGAAGCAAATACAGTTTGAAACTTCAATTCTTACAGACACGGAAAAAAAGCGAGACCAGCCGCAATTTTTCAGGCCATATTAGTATGCTTTTCTTTTGCCAAGTTCATATTGTTTGCATGCCTCCTTGGAGGAGGGTTAGGTCCTTCCATACTCCACCGGTGCCCCTTTAAACAAACACCTCGTAACACTCTAGCTATAAATAGCACTGGGGTGGAAATGGCTGGATATGTTTCTATGCCTTCCTTTGTATTCGCATTTTTCAAACATAGAAACCTTCTCCCCTTTTCCCCCCTTCCTCCACAATGTGCAGTTATATATAGAATATTTATAATAGTCCTATTTCTGAGCAATTTTCACCACTGCCACACAGCGGGAAGAAATTGAGAAATTGCTGGTTGTTTATTTTCTTTTTTTCTTTTTTATTCCTCAGTGGAAATATGCGTCTAATCCTGCACAATGTGGGGATATATACTATATATATGGCATGTTTTGAAATGCACACAGTATAGATAGATAGATGGATGCATGTTTGTGTGTGCGTTTTAAATGCAGACCATATTGATTTCAATGTGGAACTTATAAAGATGGGAGATATTCTTATCTCTGCAGGAAATAAAGTGTTTTGGGTAATATTTATGGGCAAGATGGTGACCAGCTTATACACCCCATCATTCTCAGAGCTTCTTATTTAAGTCGGGGGAGGTACGCTGGGGGCTAACGGTTTGCTAGTGAGAAAGGAAATTACAGTCCCAGTACAGAGATCCCAGTACAGAGATCTCACCCCTGTCCCAAAGACACTGCAGGCCAGTTCAAACCAGAGGAGTATATTGGGGAAATGCCAGTGTACGCTTCCCCTTCTCGCCTGCCCTTCACTAGGCATCTACTGTTGGCAACTATTAACGGGATATCAGGCTTACTGGCTAATTAGCCCTGCTAATGGCTGCGTAGCCCCATTAGCAATACCTCCTCCGCGTCACAGGAGAGGGGAAGCGGTTTAAGGGGATCATGGCTCAAGCCAGCCTGACGCTGTGGCAGAGGCTGGCAAGGATTTCCACGGCCCGGGTTGGATGGGGAGCCAGCCACTGCTGTGGGACGTGTGAGAACCAGGTGTGACTCTTAGAAGATTTTTCTAAATCCAAGTGGGAATTCTTTAGCATTGGGACTTCCCCGCTACATGGAGAACATGAAATATGTAACAGAACAGTAGCAGGTTTCGAGTTATTTTTTTCTTGATTGCATTTGACAACTCCTGTCTATCAGCTTAGGGAAATGAAAAAGAGCAAGTCTCTATCTCGGCCCTTTTTTCATCGGTATCAGGCAGCATCTGAAGGAAAGCGCTATTATTTGAAAGGATTAGACCCTGAAGAATGTGCATGGGACATGAGAAGTATTGAAGCACAGTGGGTGATACCAGGAGCATCTGTGATCTAAGAAGCCCTCAGAAAGGCGAGGAAGAATGTGTGGCTGTTGCAATGGGTTCCCTGGAATGTCAAATGAACATGTGGGTGCCACCGGGTGCTGCCGAGAATGCAAAACTGTCTAGGTGGGCGCCAAGATATGCACTAAACAATATGAAACATGCCATGCGAAGCTGCTGCGACAAAGGAGAGGGGTGGGGGCGGGGAGCAGGGTGCTGGAATTAAAACAGAGATGAAGCTCCCAGTATGTTTTGCTCTCACTTCTGAAGTATCTGTCTCATGCTGTTCTCCTCTTAATCTGTCAGTTACAGTTAATAGCTGATCAGAGCAGTACTTTAATGAGTCAGCCAGATTGTTTGCATAAACAGTTGCTAGGCTGATGTAACCAACAGCAGTTTGATACTGAATTCTCCCCGTGTGACTTACACCTGCAGTCTCCCCTCTCTCCCACCCTCTGGGTTGTTTTCTGCCACGAGGGCACCTGATCGGGCATGCTTAAGTGGTAGCTTGTTTTTTAAAATGCATCCTTTTCCTTGAGCATTTCCTCCTCTCCCACCACCGAGAGGAGATTTTGCAGCTCATGCGCTCCAGGACGTGACTTCAGGTGTAATAATTCACAACTAGGGCTTTGCCTGAGTACTGCCTTTTGCAACTGGGTGTGAATTATTAAGCTCTGTTTCTCACCTCGGCGTGTCTTTATCAAGATTATCATAATAAAAGCAGTACAAGAAGAGCTAAGCGTGGAGCACAACTTGGGAGACTAAGCTCAAATGCTTTTTTTCAGTGCGCTCTGACATATTTACAACTTAAATATTTTGCTTTGAAGTCCTTTCAGTCATTTCATATCAAGGTAATAGTTCTGTCTGAAAAACAAATGTTTGCAGTCTCATTCATTAATTACTATTATGAGAGATTCAAACAATCCAAGGCTTAGAGATATACAGCTTCTGATCCAAATCTCTTTTCCTTGGCCTCATCTCAGCACTATTAAAAATGGCTTTCCATTTCTGCAGTGCCTTTTTCTGTGACATTCTGAAAGCCCTCAATAAAAATTAATTAACCCCATAATGCAAACCTGTCAAAGCTGGAAAAAGAACCCCTGACTCTTGAAAGGTATTGCTTTGCGCGAATATCTGGGCAGAATGACTCCCAGGATGAAACTTCTGATGATGCTACTAGGCTGGAAAATGTACCTTTTAAAACAATTTTTACGTAAAGCTGTGTGGGCAAAGTGAGCATTCAATATTATTCTCTTCCACAGATGGGGAACACAGTCACCAAGTGACTAAATAATTTGCTCGTAGTCACAGAGGAGAACACAGTGTTCCTCATCCAAGCCACGTGCTTTTCTTTTTCCTCTCCTGCACACTCATCATGGTATGGGGAATATAAAGGTTTAGATCCCTGTATTTTGCAACAGGTGTGAGGTAAAGACCCGGACCTCTTTGGGAGCTCACAGCCCACGCAACTCCCTCTCACCAAGTTGTGCTTGTACCCTGGCTAAATCTCCATTTGCCAACTTATTTTTGATTTTCCTAAAATTATGCTCTTGTTGTGGACTAGGTATTCCTTCCAGCTAGGCTCAAGTTAACCTTAAATATCGTGAGTTTTCAATGGCTATAGCAGTCCATTATTTACCTTTTTGCTTTGCAAAAGCTACGATTCTTGCAGCTCCTTTTAGGAGGTTTGGACGTTGCTCAAGCACAGACGAAGAGTCAAAACCCAGTGAGGTCACTGCACGTGGCTGGCTGCCTGAGAATATTGGCACAAAGCAATTGGCACCACTTTGGTAGAAAATGGACAAGGATTAACTTGACTTGTGCAGAGTGTGATCAATGCCATATGCGATTTATTTTCAGAGAAAGATGCATAAAGAATATAGTATAACAAACCTATTAAAATGGATTTCTTAAGTGTTGGGGTTTTAAATAGAAAAGTACACACCACTGAACAGTATTTTAACGTGACTTTAATTCGTGTTCCTTTTGTATTTGTGATCCTGTGTGTTATTCAGCACAGCAACTGGATTTTCTGTGTCTGAAATGTCAGATATTTGTGGACGTGTCTCCAAAAGTTCTCTCTGTAACGCTTCTCCTATTTGCAGTTTGTGATCTCCCTGGCCTATTTTTTAGAGATGCCGTGGATTTAAAGTGGCATTTCAAGTACTCAAGATGTCTCAGCTTCTGCAGCCCACAGGTGAAGGATATTTTTGGGTGTGGTGATGTGCTAAGGGCAGTAAATTCATGAAACAAAAGCAAGTGCTGAAGATCTGCTGAAATTCCTGTTGTCTTTTTCTCCCAGGCAGTATATAGGTACTGAAAACCATGGAAGTGAATCCTTTTGATTAAAATGATCTTTCCAGTGGAGAACACGTGTCTTGGGTAGCTGTGTTAATTGGATGCCAAGGGCTGCTTTCCTTGAGGAGCAACTTCAGGTCAGGTGGAGTTTGTGTGGTGCTGTGGAGAGCACCTGGTGGGGATGCAGGAGAGGAGCCAGCCAGGCCAGTGTGGCTTCTACAGAGGACAACAGCAGAGAGCTCGTCCTGCCTCCACTAAGGTAAGGTGTTTGGCTTCTTCTAAGGCAATTTCGTTGGTCTTGACTGTAAAATGTGTTTAACTGAATGTTCTGAAAGTTGATTCAGAGAAGTGGACCTGTGGACTTCTGTGTTTCTGTGATATTAGAGGCTTAATTGAGGCTCCTTAGTCTTGATTTTCAGAGGAGTGCCCTGCTTAACCCCCTAACAGCTTCAGGGAGGGATGGGGGCACTTGGGTACTGTGTGAATCAAATCACTTCTAATTTATTTCAGTTTTTTGAGGTTTGAATTGCACAAACACCTCTTTGAGCAGGTTTATTATCGTAGTCTTTAAGGAGCTGCTTGGAACGGGTGTTCTGTGTGGATGGGAAGTTAAACATCTTTCTCTCGCTGGTCCAAGTTTCTTCCCCTTCTCAAAGAGAAGCTGTTTTCCATGTTGTGGGTCCCTCCTCTGATCCCAGGTTATCAACCCAGCCTGTGCTGCTGGTGGGCTTTTTGTGCTTGTTGGAAATAGTGGTTGTGGGTTAGCAGAACAGGAGCCTGATTTCCAACACCATTTCTGTGTGGATTTGCTAATGGTGAGTTAGAAGTGAACTTAGTTTTTCTGTCAGTTGTGGCATTCATAGGATTGCTTGTCTTTGTCTGGTCCCTATTTTATTAAAAGTTGCATGGAATTAAGGATCTTTCAGGCCTTTGGGGAAGTGGTAGGAGAACACAGACTGCAAGAAATTAATATGTACCATTTGGCTGAGAAACCAGTCTGGAAAACTTGCTTCTTTTTCACTGTTTGTGCTTTGATTACTGCTGGCATTTGTAAAGAGTGTTTTGCTTTTAATGTTTGTTAGCAAACGGAATGCAAAAGGATAAATAACCCAAAGGTACAGCGTGTCTTGGCCATGTCAATTTGATTTTTGTTATTAGTACTGGTAATATATATTATGGCTGTGTGTGTAATAGCAACTCCTAAACTTCGTGTGGCTCTTTACAGAGGATTTCTGGGTTTTGTTGTTGTTTGGTTGGTGGTTGTTTGGGGGTTTTTTATAATATAACTCATAATTGAAATGGAACTCTGATTACTTGTATAAATATAAGATGTCACTTTCCAAGTATTATTTTTGTGTTTGTAATTTAATTTTTTGGGCTATAAGAAGTGCTGGACATAGCAGCAGCTAAAATTGTTCTTCTCCCCCTGGTGCCCAGGACTATATCATCAATAAGTACACAGGGGGAGGTAGTCCCTGCTGGAGTTGTTCCAGTCTGAACAAAAAAAGCACAGAAGAGAGAACAGAGGCATTGGTAAAGAGAGGGGGCACACATAGAGTTAGTGGCTGGGCTCAAAGGAAATCTGAATCTCACGATGCTTGAGGCAGTGCTGCAACCTTGGTCTAGGCTGCCCTCCCCGTAGGGGCTTCGTCCCATCATCTGCCCCTTTAGTCTCACTCGCTCCTCTGCTCTCCTTCACAAAAATGTTTCTGCTAAAATATTCACTGGGAGTGTGAAAGCAGCTGCTCTTGTAAAGAAACAACCTTGTGTGTTATTAAGAAAGTGTTCCCAGTAGTTCAGCCTGCAGTGTGTTGTTGGGAGCAGCCACTGATATTTTCCATGAAAAAAGCCCCGAAGGAATGAGGTGTCCGGTCCTGTTGCTAGCACTGTTGTGGGCTGGAGCCAGCGTGCAAAGGGTTAAAGATTAACGGGGCTGGATATGACAGGCTGATGTGCTTTCCAGGTAATCAGGATAAACCGAAGCTCATTATAAAAGGGATGAGCTTGAGCCGTCTGTAGAATGCAAGTACCTTGGAGGAGGGTGGGGCTGCTTTCTTAGAGAGCAGAGCCAGGAAGGAAAGCTGGAGGTTTTATTCCTCCCAGTCAATAGGTCTGAGGATGGCTGCGTGCTCATTTATTATTTCTTTCGCGAGGTTATACTGGATAATCAATATGCTGCAGAGGCGGTTTTGATAGTGTTCATACATCCTGGGTGTGGAATACAGGCTAATCCAAAAGCACCGCTCTGAAGCCGCGCTGGTTTTTTGCTAAGCTGCCAAGACAGATCCCTATAAGTGGCTGCATTTTTGTGCGTGTGTGTGGTTTTTGTTTTGGTTTGGGTTTTTTGGGTTTGGGTTAGTGTTATTTTTTTTCTTTCATTTTTTTTTTCTCTACTTCCCAAGACAGGCAGTGGGAAATGGCTGCCTTGCTGCAAGAGTCTGAGGGAAGCTTTGTGCTTTACACCTGCCATGATTTATTTTTTTTTTTTCCACATCCAGTCTGGGTGAGATTCTAGAAAGGGGCATCGTACCTGTGACATGGAGAGCATGAGTATTTCTCCCTCTGTCTATAGGAAGGCTCTAGACCTGTGCCATATATCTAAGTGTATCTGCCTTGCAAAGCACTGGGCTCCTCAGACCCCCCTCTCATTATGTCAAGTTTAAACCTTTTGAAACACATTATTTTCATGCTCTGCAGGGACTTTTACAAGAGGATTAAGATACTTCTCTGGTGTATTGTAGAGAAAGAAACATTATTCCCTTTAAAATAAAAGTATTGCATAAAAAAAATGCTTACAAGTGCACTACAACTGAGTATCATGTTTCCTAGCATAGTACAAGTGCTCTTGCAGGTTCCTGTTCTTTATAGTGCTCTCAAACCTGTGCTAAGTCCTGCTGAATTCAGTCTCAATGGGCATTTAGTTGAAGACGGGGTCCAGCTGATGTTCTTCTAGTTGGGCAGCAAACACTGCAAAATGGGTGAACTTTGGTCTCCTTTCTGCGCTCATCTTGCGAAAATGAAATGGGGACTCTGGCACTGGGAAGTGCAGCAGAGGGCATCGTATCCTTTTATTTTTTTTTCCAATGTACTGGGTGCAGCCTTGGGATCACAACTGTAATGGTCCTTGGATGTCTTTCTAAACCCTGTACTCCACCTTAGGGTCTTTCACGGTTAAGTGTTATCTGCCGAGAGCAATGCACAGCTCTCTGGTCTCTGCCGTCTGTAAGCAGACCTTGTCCTGTGCCTCCGTCTCCCAGGCAGGGTAATGGGGAAGGAAGATTGCTGGGATGCTCCAAGGGACTTGGGGATGTGAAGTGGAATTTATTATTGCGGTGCTTTGGAACTTTGCAAACCTGTAAAATAGGGTGGGGAGTTCAGCCTAATAGAAACCTTCCCATGGTCAAAACAGGGGCGGGGTGGGGGAAGAGATGTTTCTTTTTAAAAAGAATAAAAGTTAATAATGTTCTCTATGAAATAAGAGCTATAAATGGTTGCCAATACCCAGAATCCATTTGCTCCTGTAGGTGCCTGGCTCTAGGCTGTGAGGTGTAAGGATGACCAAAGCAGCTCTGCCCTTAGAAAGGCAGATCACTTGCCTAATGTTGGCTTCCTTTTGTCTTTTCCTTTACCTCTAGATACTCGCATGAGGAAAATGCAGTTTGCTGTCTTAGGAACTCAAATATTAGGAATGTCACACTTCTGAAAAAAAAAAGAAAAATCCCTTCGACATTTCCTCTTAGATTTTCCAACCCCTTGGCCACCTATCCTCTTTCTCCTTGCTTGACTTTGTCCTAGTTAATATTCCAACAGGTGTTTCCTTTTTCAGTGGAATTTTTTTAGGCCGATGTCTCAAGAGGCCTTCTGCATAATAATGCTGTATTCATTATGTGGCAGCGTTACTGGGAGAGAACTTTATTTTCTTAACCCCACCATTTCCCCTTCGTTCAGTGAGTGCGGGGGATGGAGGAGGGAGCGAGTTGTGGTTTATTTTTATTTTTTTTTCAGCATCTTCTGCTACTTTGACTTTGGATGAGACTTCTGCGTGGTACCATCTCAGATAAACCCTGCAGGGAGGGTGATAAGGATTAGGGGAGGGAGAAGTGAGGCAGAAAGTCTCTTTTCTTCCACAGTTTGCAAAGCATCTCACTTTCTGATTCCTATTTTGCTTTCCTGTCTGAGAGACCGTTGGAAATGATAGAGTTAAAAATAATGAAATTAAAGCTTGTAGGCAAAAGAGACTCATCCCTTTGTGCCCTCTGGTGCATTCTGATATTGCTAGAAATTTACTGCGGTGACATTTTGATTTGAGGGTTAACAGGAGCTGCTCGTTAATTCCTACAGCAATTTGAAAGATGTGTTGAGGTGACTACTCTGCCTTTTGTGCTACTTGCCCTTTCCTACTTTTGGATGATGCTGAGCCGCCGTTGCCAGAGTGCAGGGATGTTATACGCGAACATAAAACTGAAGAGCAAATATTTTGTTTCAAGGTTTTACCAAGTTTTATGCCTTTTTAAAAGAAGGATGGAGGGATTTAAGAGCTATGTGCCAAAGCTTCCCCTTGCTCAGGTTTCACAGCGAGTGAAATGCTGGTCTGCTGCAGTGCTGTGCTCTGTGCAGTGGGCTTGGTTCACTTCCAATTAAAAAAATTCCAAGAGGGAAGGGACAAATCATATTTGTCCCAAACTGACCAAATTAAGTAGTATTCCCACCAAGCTAAATCAGCAAAATTCATTACCACGGGATGCCACCGAAGCCGAGGGCTTAAATGGTTTCAAGGGGAAATGTGGCACTTGGAGGAATATCCAGAGATGCAACAGTAGATGTGTAGCTATGTGCAAATTTGGAGATGGATGCCTGTGTTCACGCTGCAGGACTTGAACTTGACCTAGGAAGCTTCCAAGCTGTTTATTTCATAACTGCTTTAGTAACTGTTGGGCTTTGTGTCTAGAATAAGCAGGAGGACTCCTGAATTCTCTCAGCCCTGTAGACTCTCCTTTTATAGATGTATATTAAATAACTACTAGTGCTGATCTGCACCTATGGAGGCCTTTAGAAAAGGGATCAATTGTAGTTTAAGGTGAGATTTAAACCACTTCTCTTGCCTTGGGTTCACTTCTCTTCCTGACTCCTGTTCAAGACCCCTAAGGCATATCACGTGCCCACCTTTCTCTGTTGCCTCTGCTCTCCTTCTGTAAGACAGAGTGAGCAGCTTTTATTTTTACTCTTTTTTTTTTGCTAGTAAAGTGGCCAAATAAGTCTGGGCATTCAGGGTCTTGGGCATTGATTAGTGGGAGAAGCAGCTTAGATAACCTTTCCAGCCTGAGTCCCTAAATCAGGACCATATGTGCCAATATTTTCTTGTATACCATAGATGTACGATATCACATAATTATGGATTATATATGGCAGAGAGGGTAAGGAAAGAGGGATGTAAGTGCTGAAGCAATATAGACTATGAATAGATTAGGTTCTTCTGTTATAACTCCATTAAAAATTGAGTGCTCAGTAATGTTGTGCTATTCTTAGTACAGATAACTTTTAAAAAGGTTAAGACCACTAAATTGGCTTGCTGTTGCAGAGCTCCTGGTTCTAGCATGCAGTGGGGTATGTGACTTCAGTATGATGCCACAAATTATTGGAAATAAGACAACTGCAATTCTCGGAACCTTTAATATTGATGGCTGAAGTAAATCATCTATTAAATGGCAATCGATTTGAAAGGTGTACATCGAACCCAAAAAGTGAGCTGATCAGATTCAGATGTTTAAAAAACAAAAAATAAGCACCAAGAAAAACCCCAAACAGCCCCCCTCCCCCCAAACCCACCCACAAACAAACAAAAAACCCAAACCAAACAAACTTCACAAAACAAAATTGACAAAAAAAATTCCAAGCCACCAACAGAACACCGCTCAGTTCAGTTGATTGGGTACTTCTAAACAATGTGGAAGTGGGAGATGAGATTACCTTATGTACTTAAGGCTTTTTTCTCATACACTGTGTTAGCCAGACATAAAAGGCAGGGTCCTCTGAGAGACTGGAGCAATTATTGTGGCTCTATTTTTTTTGTGGTTTTTTTTTTTGCAATATAGTCAACAATATTTTCACAGCACTAATTTCTTCCCCAGCTTGCTAATATGTGAAATTAGGAAATTCAAAAGAATCTTAAAAGAGATTGGATTTATTCTACTTGTTTACTTGGATAATAGAAGTTATAATTTATGTTCTTGCCAAGTTAATGGTGAATTCCTAGCCTACTGATATATTATTTTGGTGTTTGGATCTCTGACTCTTTAGAAAGATGCCTTTTTACTTGGTCATCCTTGTAAATGTACGTACAAAAACCTTGATTCATATGAATAGACTTCTGAATTCAGTGGACCCACTGAAGTACAGATCAGGAGGACCCAAACTATAGACTGTCAGATACTCAGAATCCTGGCTGCAACTTATCCCCTTTGCTATGTGTGCGAGTACTTCCAGGGTTTATGTGTCTCATATACAGGAACACAGAAGAAATTTGTCAAAAGTATAAGTATTGCAATGGTGAAAAATACTGACGGGGTAAAAAGTCTCTATCACAAAAATCTTCATTTGGAGAGTGATGTGTTCTTGTTCTTTTAAGGTGGACTTTGTGTTACGCAGCTATTACAAATGATTTTCAATATTTCAGATTACAAATAAATATAATTACTTACTGATACCATCCTTTATGTTTACATTGCATAATTACTAGCCACTCTTGATGCTTCATAATAATTGACTTTATATTGATAAAAAGATTAGCTCATAGGGCAAATGATTATTCCCCAGTAAATGAATCAGTGTGCTTGTGACTTCAAGTGTCATTAACAATAAATGCATGGGTTCAGGACAGCTTATGCATTTTACGTTAAGCAGCCCCTGAATAAACACCCAGAAAAGCAGGGACCAATGCCCAGGGCAGGGTTGCTCCTCCTTCCCCACTGTGTGCAGTAACCACTTGTTCTGCTCCTCCAGAACCTGCTCTTGTCTATCTTGGTTCCTAAAACCTCTCCCATGCCTACAGCATGAATGGGCTTTCCTGGAGGGCTCTGGAGTTCTTTAAAGCTGTTCTAAGGGTGAGGACAGGTCAGAATGCATTTCTGGGTGGATGCTCTATCCCCTGTGTCACTGTGCAAAATGCAGCTATCTCTACCCACCTCTCTGGCAGATGCTTTTCCCCCAAAGAGAGTAGCTATATCTACTGGGTTTTGTGCGTGAACAGCCCAGACAATTGCTCTGGGATTGGTACAGTCGGAACACATTCAGGGAAATGAGAATCAGTGCATCTAGTTTCTGGATCCTACAACAGATCTTGAGCTTATTGGACCCATTCAAGTCAATTTTGGACACTGGCTGGCTTACTGCAGAATGGACCCAAAGGAACTTTCAGATAGGAAAGGGGGATTGGGGCTACTCCCCGGGAATAGCTGGCTACTAATCAAGGCGGTTTCAGATCCCTGCTAAAGACTTTGGTACCTGAAGACCCCCTAAGTCTTTTCTGGGTCTGACCCAATCCGCTGAAGGACTTGACAGCCAAAATGATTTATGGGAGTATATTCTAGACCATATGTTGAGGGAAAGAAATCTTGGCTCCATTGAAGTGAGTTGTGGGGGAGGCGGGGACACTGGCCTGGATTTTGTGGCATCAGGTTTACAGCTGCTGTCCGCATATGGGAAGGGCAATGGGATATAGAACAAATAACTTTGCTTCCTGGCAAGGAGAAAGGAGGGAGCTCTGAGCCTTCATTCCACTTAAATTCACTGTTTGTTAAGTCATTAGTAGAATCACTGCTTTAAGGGAGATGAGGGTTGAACCTGGTAAAGGCAATATGATTTCCAATGTCCATCACATGATCTGGGTTTATTTTAGTTATCAGTGCCATCACTTTCCCTTTTTTCCCCCTCTTTTGCAGTCGCTTTATTAACTGTAATGCTGCCTAGATGATGTATGCGACCTCAAATACCAACATACAGTATATGATAGGTAAACATGGTATTCCACCCTCAGTAAAGGACCACGATTAGAATTTAAAAAAAAAAAAGGTGAAAAAAAAACCCCAGACCATAATGAACACAACAAAATTGGAACCAGCCCTTAAAAGAGTAAGAATTCTGATCTGATGTTACAGTTCTATAGCATCCCATGCAATTTGCTGGGTGCCTGCAGTTGCTTTACATTGGGGCCTGAAATCCTGGGAATGTTTTAACATGTGCTTAACTTAAAGGTAAATCATTCCAATGGCTGCTCTTTCTGGCCTGTGACTCTGCTAGAGTGAATTCGTAGCTGAATTCAGAAATTCCATGTCTTCCGCAGCTTTGCAATGCATTTCAACTCCTCCAGGTTAGTATTAGGTACATGTGTAGAATTGTAAGATCCTTACTGGCACTGTGGGGAGAGACACCTCTGCTTGGCTTCAGAGGGTGGAAATAGTTCTCGTTGTTCTTTAAAAGGATGAGTCAGTTTCTAGATCAGGTAAGTAGCTACAGAATAGAATCTCGAGATCTTTGACTGGCAACCACAGCCCTGGAAATCTTTCCCTTGGCAGAAACGCAGCACGTGTAAGTTTAAACTTCCAAAGGCATTGTGGGACTTGGATCCCAAGAAGGTTTTTCACTTGTTGCGAACGTTCGAGACTGTTTGTTTAAAAATGTTTCGCTAGCTATTGCAATTTTACGCATTTAATCAGGGTGATGGGTGCTTTGTCTAAAGCAAACAGGGTGTTTAGTTGGTTTCTTTTCCTCCGAATGTTAACATTACCCTTTTCTCCCCCTTTGTTTTTCTTGCCATATTTGATTTTTATCTTCTTCATGCTTTAGATCCAATCATCTCTTTCAATATTCAGTACTGATACCTCAAAGAAATACAATGTCTTGGTATGACATCACAGTGTTATAGTTCAGCTATTGTCCTTGGTGATTTTCCTCTGCATGCTCAACTGGAAATGCAGAAAAAGGTTATTTTGGGTATGAAAGATGAGTGCAAATCTGGATGTCAGTGAAGCAGGCAGTTGTTGATGACAAAGCAAGACTGGAAGGAGCACAGCAGTCTATCATCTACTTTGCAGCCCAACGCTGACTATCAAGGACCTTGCTAAGAATTTTGAGCTTATGTGTCTGGGGCAGCCTATTAAGTTCACCTAGGCATTTAGATGTGTGTCCTCCAAAGGTGAATGTACTGCATATGCTAATTTACCCTAGCTTTGTGCGAGATCTTTTTTAAAGCACAGCATGGGAGAGTAAAGCAATCCAGGATGGGCAGATGGTATGGAGGAAATGGTTGCCTACAGCTGCTGGGAGCAGCAAATAACAAAGCAATAGCAGCCAAAACACAGGCACATCCAACTACGGGACAGGGAAAGCAGAAAACTGGAGTTGGGGTAAAAGAGGGAGAGGAGGGAACAAGTTTAATTCTCAATGTTCAGCCAGCGATGGACTGAAATAACATCGTGTTGACTTTTGAGATCCCTCTGCACTGAGTCTCAGAAAATCAGTAAAGAATTAGCAATTATGAACCATTATGTTCTAAATTTTGACAGATTAAGTTGACTTGGACCTTATTTCTCTAACCAGCTAAAGATTGATTCCTAAGAAGCATCCCTGTGACTCCAGGATTTAGTATGAGCTGTTGACTCTTATCCAGAGCAGAACAACTCTGTTCTTCACCATCAACAGAGCTGTTGTCAAGACAGATTTAGGAACAAATGAGCTTGAACCTTAATCTCTCCATGGAGGTACAGTAGGAACGCATACTTGCTCGCATTTCTCCAGTGCCCACCTATTGTGTAGTCCTCGAGTAAATTGACCTTTTAGGGAAAAAAAAAAAAGCCTGGGGTTATGATGCAATCAGTGTTTTCTGGGTGCAGAGACACATGAAATCTAGACCCTTGTGGAATGTTTCCGTGAAATTTAACAATAATAAAGCCAATAATGGAGGAATTTATTGGTGAATTGAGAGTGCTTGCTGAACAGTAAGTTTATTTCTTTTCCTGGCTTTTTTTTTTTTTCCCCTAGCTATCTTCTAGAAATCTATAGCAGGACTTGAATAAAATGGGTAACTCATCTTTAGACATGTGATCATTCCAAATGAAGATTGGAACTTTTCTATATTTTTGAGGGAAGGGGAAAACCTATGGAATTCCTGTTATATCACAGAAGCCGTTCAAAGTGTTTTTCCTTTGTGTTTATAAAGAAAATCTCCCCGTGTGGGAAACCTCAAGGCGCAGGTCAGACACGATACATTTTTTCATTACGGTGCTGCACTGAACCCTGACTTGGTGATAATTTGGAATTCATAATACTTTGGTCTACTGAGCAGGCATAGTTAAATTTGCTCATTGGTAATAGTACATCCACGTATTGATGTCTTTGTAAAGAAGCAATGTCTATTTTATGAACAAACTAAATATGCTTGGGTTTATTTGGAGGTGGACACCATGCAATGAGGTCCTCCCGAGGACTAGATCCCCTTCTTCTCACCTATGAGAAGAATGTTGTGTATTTGAATCTCCTTGTCTCGCTGTTCTCTTTTTCTGGGAAAGAAGTTGAACGTTTTTCCTCAAAAGCTTTGAGTGCTTTTTGAGAAAGTGATGGGCTTATACAAGTACTATTAGTTCCAGCTGTCATGAAACAGCTCCATTCCAAATTTACATGGGTAGTTTCCTCATTTGGCCTGGGGGGGGATCCTGTTGCTCTCAATTAGGTTTTGGAGGTGTGCATTTGTTGTCTTTATTATTTTGGTATACTTATTTTTTGAGAGTCTGGAGCATCCCCTGTGATGGGATGGTGAAAATGTCTTACCTCAGGGATGACTGTGAATCTGTGAAAACCAAGGAACTGCAATCACCATATAGGTTGGTTATTTCTTTCTTTTACACCTGTGGAGTTGACGGTCAGAGAGGAACTGGTGGCAGTTAGATGCCTGTGACAATTAGCCCGTTTTCTGATGCCATTTTTCTGTGTGTTCTCCATTACATTAAGTGGTTTTCTCTGCATCTGCAGTTATTCCAGATAACGCTGTGGTCCCAAGTGCTGTCTCAAGATAGTTACCCAATGTCAAGCCGAGTCCTAAACTCCTTGTATGAAGAGAGATTTGATGCTCTTAGATCAAAGAGCAGGATTTTCAAAACAGAATTATCCCTTCTTTGAGCCCTTTAAAAATTATGTTTTGTAATCACTAAGAGATGGATTTATGATGTGAGAGACTAAACAGTCTGTACTTCTCCTTTATCACGAGCATCACACTCTCCTGCATTCCTCCTCTGCTCTTCTCACTGTGATCATCCTGGCTGCTCTTAATCATAGTACACGTTGCAGTATCACAGGGGGCAATGTGACCCATTAGGCAGTAGACCTGGCAAACTGGATACACAACTGTTCTGACTTTACTGTCCCTGCAACTCCACAGCCTGTTAAAAGACAAAACAATTAATTACAAAAATAATTTGCTCCTCTGATTGGATTCATTTAGCATGTGGCAAAACTCAGAATTCTGAAAATTAATATTCTTGGGGTTGTAGTGTTTTGTTTTCATAAGAAAAAAAAAAAAAAGGTAGTTTAAAATCCCTCTCATCTGAAGAAGACCAGTCTTTAAGTTAATGAATATTCTGTATCTAAAACATTCCCTCTTTGCTTCATGAGTGTTTAGGGGAAAGTCCTTCTGGTTCTGTAAGAAATGGAGTAGAATGATGTATTTTGTCGATTGATTCTCTGCATGCGCTACTTATACAGAGTGTGTTTTTGTTACCTTCAAGATCTCCTAATTAAGCCAAAGGAATGTGCTGTTCTATGTAGCATTGATCGGTACTACTTGAGCTACCAAGCAATAAACATGATCTGCTCTCTTAAAAACCCAAGTAGCACTCTTGCAGAGTGGAATTTGGGGGGATCATCTCACCACCAGTATTCCTTTTTCTTTGCTCTGTAGTATCACAAACCACCTTTTGAAACACTTATTTTCATGAGATGGTTTTTGGAGAGGACAGGAACAGTAAGGTATCGCCACCTGCATTTTTAGTTTCTAGAATATATTTTTGCCAGGTGGGAAAAGAGTGGGGGAGATTGAGTCCTTGCAACAACCTTTGCAACTGGATCTTTACAGCAAGTGAGAGAGACAGCGAAAAATAGTCAACATTATTTCAGCACAGTGGGGAAGAAGGGATGAAAGCTCTGCAAATGAATTCATTGTGACAACCTTTGTGAAGAATCTGAGTGTTTGATCTTTTAAAAGATTTAATAATTCTTTTGATAGATTAAAGAATAAACTGGGTGGGAGGAGGAGAGGAAGTTAACTTTTCTTTCCCTGATTCTGTCAAAATAATAAATAAAAAGGCCAAATCCCTAAATTTAGTTAGCTACTCCTCACACCACCTCTTTTTTGGATGTTGGATGCGTGTCAAGTTAGAGTCTGAGCATTAGATAAACACTTGGAAAGATGACCCTTTAAAGATTGTGGACAATGATCTAATGTGCTTATATCCAATGGAAATTGAGCTAAAAAGCAAAGTAATTGAATGCTTGGAAATCACTATTTCCACTATGTAATCATTTATGAAGTTCAGTGCCTCTCCAGAAAGCCAGACCTTCAATTACAGTAGTCTTGGTTTTGTTTGGGGGGTTTTGTGTAGGGTTCCGTTGGGTGGGTTGTTTTGGTTGGTTGGTTTTTATTTTGTTTTGTGGTTCCCCGTTCCCCCCTCAGCTCTGCTTTACCCATATATTCCATCACTTCCCGAGGCCTTCAGGTATCTGAATTCACTGGCAAATATCCTCAAATGGCCTTCAGCCGATCAAGCCAAGCTCTGAAGGTCTTTGCACTGACACTGCTAAACTATATCTCAGATTTATGGGGGTTTTGGGCTTCTTTTAGCTTGGAAAAACTTCATATCTCAGACCCTATTCTTAAAGCTAACTCAGATTCATGATGCTGTGATGCAAAAAAATTAAAATTCCTTTTAAGTTTTTTTGAGGTATTGCCTCAGAAGACAAAAAAACCAAACAAACAGCCAACCCAAAACCCAAACAACAAAACAGAAGACCTCAGGAATTTAAGCCAAGTAGGTTTTTCTATTGAAGGACCTGGTACCACTAATTTTGTTGTAGGAAAAGATGTTTTGTTGGAATTAAACCTCTCTCCTCTGAAGAAGGACCATTTCCTAAAAATGAACAGAAGAATTTTGGTTTAGGCTGGCCATTAGGCTACCTTTAGCTGACAAACGAACCAAAGACAGTTTTGACTGGTAACAGCTGCTATATGTGTAAGTAGAAAAGGGTTGGGAGACTGTATAATCATTTCCTCATCGAATGCTGAACAGCCTTTCATATGATAAGACCCCAGGGTCCTGCAGAGTGAGCCAGAAACTCATCTGGACCAGAGCTGAACAGGAAGGGCACTCAATATAGGCATCTATTTCAAAAGACTCCACATAATGAAGATTAATTAGACCTTCTTTGCCGATTAAAAGTTAAATACACATATCCAAGGCCTTGGGTTTCCTCGCGCTACCACGGAGTTTCCATGGAAAGCCAAGAAGAATAAAAAGTGGTAGACAGAAGAAAGAGGATCACCTCCCCTTTTAAGTTAATTTAGAAATGTACCAAGGTTGACTTTATTTATTCGCATACATGCACAAAATGCTGCAACATGTGCTTCCAGCACAAAGCAACGGGCCAGTAAGATTATCCATCTCTTTGCACTAATGTAATTGGCTTCTCCGACCACATTATACATAATCTTCTTTTCAGTGGCAGAGGGCATCACTTCTCCTTTCCTTCATGTACACCATATTCAGATACATGCAATATTTATCCCTTTCCTCGCAAAGGGACAAATTCCCTACCTAACTCTACAGTTTTTCAGTTGAGTCCATACTGTGAGCTAGGTTTCGATCGGACTTCAGTTTTGCAACGGTAGCTTTTCCTTCTGACCTGTTTTCCTCTGAGGCGTCACTTGGTCTACAGCTCAAATGTAGTCTGGAGTGATCTTGTTCTTTGATCCTAGAGTTTCAGCCTTAGGATCTAAAATCATCTCCTTTCAAACGGCACCAATGGGGAGTAAGGCAACAATACAGCACATACTCAAACTGAGGATGTTGGAAGGGGGTGGGAATGACTGGCATGTATTTTTCCAACTGAAGGATGTGTTTGAGTAGTTGGTAAAGTGAGGGGTTATGTCTAATGCAGTCAGTAGCATAGGCCATTGTAAAGGTGGAGTAGGGGGTTGACTTCATAAAATAATTATTAGGTACGGACAGTCCCCAGGTGCTACTTTAGAAACAGCAAGCAGTTGCTATTGGCAGAAAGAAATCTTAGGCCATGACTGGAAAAGGAGCTGAGCCCTGGCTTCTCGCAGAGTGTCTCCAGCACCTTTGGGCACATGAAATCCTTGTAGTGTCTTATTGTCAAGGCTGCTGACTGCTCTCATTAACTTCAAGTGGAATCGAGTGCTCAGCACAATGGAAGACCAAATCCTTCACTTCTTTAAAGCGATCTTCTGGGCTTCATATTTATTTGCAAAACAGGGTAACGTATCCTGAAAAAAACAAACAAAACAAAAGCAAAAGGAAAAAAAAAAAACAAAACAACCCACAAAAAAACCCCAACATGGTTTTCTCCTCATGGAGTTTTAGGTAGACACATCTAGGAAATGCATGTCCACACACAATAGCAACTTATGAATAAGATCATACTTGTATTTGCATTAACACGGCTGGCTTCTCCAACCAGTTTTACATAATCTCCTTTTCAATGGGTAAGGGTGTCATTTCCCCTTCATTTCATACAACCGTGCTTTGAAAATGTAGGGAGGAAGTATTTAAAGAAAGTCCGCATTTTATGAAAGGGAAAATTGCCGGCGTTCCTTTGTGTGTCTCAGTAGGATTTGGATAGATTACTCATACTTAAAAAGGAAGGGAGCTTTTGCTTTCTCTTCTCCTTTTTTAAAAACTTGCATTAACATGATGTATTGACATATTACAAAATCCAAGGAATGTTGGAGAGCAAATCAACCACGACTTTGTCCACAAGTTACAACAAATTCTTAGAACGTCGTCACCTTTTGAAATAAAATTGTCACATTTTGGATACAGGCAACTTTTATAAGGACCAAAGCTTCACATTATCAGATAGGCACAACAGCATGTACTCTCTCACTTTTTCTTTCTGCTTTAAAATGGATTCTCTTTTTATTTTTTTAATTTTTTTTTCTCCCTTTTGATCCAATAAGCTCAGTACAAATGCAGCACATTTTAACAATTTTCATAAATCAAGCAACTGGAATAGATTTTAATACAGAATTGTATTACTACAGGAATGCAAGGCATGCAGGCTCTAAGCACTAACATTTCTATTAGTTGAATGGAAGCCAATGCTTTAGCTGTAAGCATGTTAAAGGAAAATAATTCTCTGCTACAGTTCTGGGATCTCTGATGTCAAAAATCCTCCCTGGAAGTAACTCGCAACTTTTTCAAAGTTATCCTTGTCTCATGGGTGTTAGAACTGGTCAGTCACAGTTTCAAGAGTACGTTTTATTCTTCATGGTCAGATAAAAAAAAATCTATTGAACAATTGTTCTCTCTCTAACATTCGTCGATTAAAAGAAGTCATATAGCTGTAGATCATGAAGCTTCAGTGCTTCAAGGAGCTATTAGTTTAGTGGCACCTTTTCATCTAGGTTTTGTATGCTTTCTAGGACATATGTTTATATTTGCTGATCACTCTTTGTCAAGTTGACGCTTGCTAATCAACCACTGATGATAATTGTTGTTCTCGTGAAGGACATCTCATCCTATGAGGTCATAAAGACGTTTTATACACTTATGTGCACTGTGTGCATGTGTGCATGAACCTGTGATTCTATGCTAATGTTTAAAAACGGTGTTTATGCTAACACTGTTTTTTGGGTATACTTTTGATATTTCTCGTCTTTGTCATTTGATGCTGTTTTTTTCATTTATTAAATATTGGGCCTTGCTAAATAATTAACAATTTTAAAGGTAGAGGTGAATTTCCTGCTTAAAAAAAATGCAAGAAATTTTAAAAGTGCTTCTGTAAAACAAAACAGAAGCTAACACAAAAAAAATCCAAACCAAACCCACCAAAACCCTCTTAATAAACATTCAGTCACCTTTCTCATGTTTTTTTTTTATTAAAAAGAGAAGGTTTTGAGAAGTTTTTTGTGAAATCATTTGATGACATTTTCATCCAAATCCTTTTATTATCTCGCATTTGAAGAGCACTTAACTCAATAGGACTCTGTACCTTCACTGAGATGTCTAGGTATCATTATATCAAATATCCTAACTTCAGCATGAATAAAAGATAATACTATTTGGTATGCTGTCCCTCAAAAGAGGAGGCAAATAATCTAGAGCATCTGCCAGTAAAGGTGTCGGTCATGGAGCCGATGTAAAGGCATTTCAGTTCGAGGTTTGGCACTGAATTTTATTTATTAAATTTATTTTTTTTTTGTTCTTGACATTCCACAGGTTTATGATGTCTTAGACTTGCTATGGTCTAAATCTCTGAAAACTAATCAGATTTTGTCTTGTCTTTCATGGCACCACTTTTGGTTATGCTAGCAAATGAACATGTGGAGTCCTGAATTTGCACTTTGGGTTCCCAACATTAGACATTGAGTTTCACAAACCAAAAGACTCGAAAAATTTATTTCCATTTGCATGTACCATTCTTTGGAGAACAGAGTCCTCTTCTAAATATAGCAGCACGTATCTGTTGTCACAGGGCAAAAAAGATAGCTTGGCCATTGCAGAGTTGCTTTTCTGCTGGAGGGAAATACTGGTACATTCTCAGTTTAATTGCCCTATTTATACTGGTGTGCCAGTCTTGGAGCAAGAGTGGTCAAATAATATGCAGGATAATCCCTTCTTATAGGAATCTCAACCTAACCTCAGTGACTGGTACCCAGAGACTGATTCTGGCTCAAGAACTGACCTCAATCAGAGAGCAGGGCAAATGCAGAAAGCAAATTATCTCACTGCTTCCACAGTTTGCTCCCGAAGGACTAGAGAACCTTGCATAAACAAAACTAATTATAACACACATACACACAAAAAAATCGTAAAACTAAACCTTTGCTTGCAGGCTAACAAAAAAGGACCTGGAAGAGTGTGTGTCACAGTGCCATCTACTGACGCCGGTCACAACAATAACCGAAGAATAGCCAGTTACAGTAATAAAATAAATAAGGCTGAGAGTCTTGGAAGGATTATAGTCTTCTGTTTAAAGAAAGGGGATGGCTCCTAATTAATCTGACAAAAGAAAAACTCACCTGCTGACAGGTTATTTATCCCACAAATGTTAGATTTCCCTTCAGCGCAATAGGCGGTTCCTGTAATTCTTGGAAGGAGCCTGTTGCACCGACCGTGACTCTTGGTGCCAGCTCCCGTACTTCTGTTTTGTCTCGATGAATGATTTTCACTGTAGGACAATGGCAGCCTACTATGATGAGCAATTTGAAAATATAAGGGAATTCTATGAAGGAATGGGATTGTAGAATAAAATCTTCTCAGTCTGCTGTGCGGTAACTTTACCTGACACAGAAAATGAGCAGTAAGTTGGAGGCAGGTAGGAGCAACATGTAATCCAGTTGACATAAAGGAAAAGATGATCCTGGCAGAAAATTGGGCTGCACGTGAATATAAAGGCTGTTGAGTAACAGGGGATGGAAAATGACGTGTTTAGCAGCAGCAAGATGAAAGAAGTTCAGAAAACATTCGTACAGGAGAAGCCAACTACAAGTCAATAAAGACTGATAGGCTTTGCTTCTAGAAGCAGTTGAATGCTGAAACCTAGAGTCCTAGGTGTGTTAAGGGCTGCCAAAAGGTGAAGCGTCGAAACAATCAGAGTTTATACTCTAGTTGGTTTATTCTCTGGTTGCTAACGTGCAAACTGAAGTGGCGGCTGAGATGTTCAGCAGAAACATTACTAAGCAAGGCTATGTATCATCTTCTGCATCATGTTTAGTAATTCCAAGGTAAGAAAGAAAAGAAGGGTGAGAAGAGTGATCGGGAATTGAGAGGCAGATTAAAAAAAAAGTCAAGAGGTGAGGAGACTGCAAAATGTTGATTGAAAAAAAGAACAAAAAAAGAACAAAAACCCAACTAAAAATAAAAATGTATATATTCTTAAGCCTTATGTCAAGTGTAAGAGTTCAGAAGGAGGATAAAAGTGAGCACCTGAACTGTACTCGCCAAGATTCACTCTGATATGTTGTGGCAGATGGAGCTGACATCCTGAGAGAGGCAAAGAGGTGAAAGTAATAATGAACAATCTTCACAAAATAAAAGCAGAAGAAATATTAGAGCTGTTGCAAGAGAGCAAGCAGAAGATGTTTAGATTTATGAGTTCTTTTGAATAGCAGCCATGGTTTGTCTTTATTGCCTAGTAACTGGTTCTTGATTTGAGCTTTGTCGGGTCATCAGATTAGTGCCATCAGCTCTAGAGGGTTTTTAGTCCTTTCTTTGGATCATCTAACAGACAGGGAACTAACATGTGGAGTGCAAACATGATATGCTTGGAGGGGGGGACTGACTTGATAAGTAAAAGCAGTGGAAATCAGTAAGAATAGAGAGGGGATTTTATTATGGCACCATCTGTCTCCTTGCTCTTAATATTATTCTCAACTTCTTGCAATGATTTTGAAAAGTGGGTTTAATGACGGGTGTTATAGTTCAGAACTTTGCTGCTGCTATGGGAGGACAGTTTCAGAAGGGGACCTAAGCCATGATAATAAATGTCCATCCGCTACAGCAGAAAGCAGATGTTTCGTAGAGGTCAACTGGATGACATTGATCTTTAAAATAACACACACAACCGAGTCTTTGCTTGGATCAAGGCCAAGAAGTGAATGCTAATTTATTGCTTTTCCTGGGTCTTGGTGTAGGCCTCATGCAAGGCATTTCCCCTGCCACTCCTATTTCTCGTTCTCTTCTTCCTTGAATTACTTGTTTTCAAGTCCGTTAATGACAGTCCATACTTGTCTTGGACGATCTGCAGTTCTACAGGACCTAGTGCCATGGAACATTCAGCTGGGACAAACGCCTCCCTGAATGTTAGCGAACCCCCTGGCAAGTGCGTTGCTCTTGCATTGTGTCCTGGTTTGAGTGAGAACAGAACAATTCTGTTCAGTGGTTTTGCTTTTCAGCTCGGTCTCTTCTAACTAAGACAGCAGCCTGGTTCTGCAGGCAGTGGCTGTTCCCAGCAGTGATAATGCTCCGTGGTTAGAGTTAGTACCAAGGGTTGGTGTGCGGACCGAGGTCACTGCCAAATCTTGTGTACCATGTTGGGGGGGGGGCAGAAAGTAAAAGGCTGCACCTGCAGGGAGAAGCAGCCAGGACAGGTGACCCCAAACTGACCAGGGAGGGATCCCAGCCCATATACAGCATATTCCGTATAAAGCTGAGGGATCAGGAGGGTCAAGTTCTTCTCTTCTCTTCTCTGGCTGGCATCCAAGGAGGCCTCTGTCCATTGTGTCTTCAATCCTGATCTGTGTGTTCCTGAATCCAGCTCCCGAATCTGGTTCCCATCTGCCACTGCGTCCAGCCTGGGACCCCAGTGCCTGCCCCAGCATGGGTGGTGACAGTGATGTAATGGCCATAAGAGGGGGCTGGGTCTTATACTGGTTCTGTATATATTTGTGTATAGTCCATTTTTATTATCTTCATTTTCATTAAAGCTGTTCTAGTTTCCTTTTCTAATCAATAAGTCTCTTTCCTTTATTACTTTTCTCTTCCCCTTTGGGGAGGGAGGGGGGGTTAACAGAGAGCATTGGTTATCATTCTGGTGCACTGCCCTGACCCTAAACCTTGACACATTGCAAAGTATTTTTCAGCTTATCCAGAGACTCCATATAGCAGTTTCATGTCTCTTTTTTTTTTCTTTTTTTTTTTTTTTTTTTTCTTTTTAATTTAGTTAAGTGAAGGAAGCTTCTGACTTTTACTGGTGGGTCCCATTGAGTACTGAAGCAGTTTAAACTCGACCACCTTTGATCGTGCAGATCACCCTTCTAGAGTTTTTGTTTATCCCCTACTGAAAGGGGAAGGGAACAAACCAAAACAACCCCCAAAACCCCAACAGCTTTCAGTTAGTAAAACCCCTCGTGGTTTTGAATTCTAACCAAGTACATCCAGCCCTTGCAGCCTGAAATGCCAAGAGAAGGAAAGCTGCTGAATCAAAAGAAAATCAGGATGGGGAGGATGGTAGGGAATATGAGAGTAGCACTAGGTGAGTTTATTTGATAGACTTATTGCTGGTTTGTATTTGCAGATCATTTGGGAGTAGACTTAGGTTGTGTTTTGTTTTTATTATTACTGGGTTTTGTTCCTAAATTATTTAGCAAATGTTTAAGGAGAGAAACTTGCAGCATAGAGATCAGTTATCGCCAGCTGTTTGCTGTTCTTGAATAAGCTTTTCTGTTCTGAGCTGAACATGCAAGATGCCGAAAGCTTTTGAAGACCCCGGGCTAGGGCCTGAGTAAATGGACGTTCATGGTGTGCTGCACCTCTCGGGTTCAAATCCTATTTGCATGGTGCGGAGTGGCCACTTAAATCATGTGGTTTTCATTCTGCTACCTACCTGAGTGACTCTCAAGGGCCTTTCAAATCATTCACATGAATGCTTCTGCCACAAGTACTCAAGCAAATAGAGTAGCCCTGGCACTTTCTCCTTGTCTGCAAACCCTGCTGTATGGCCTCGTGGGCTGGTAGCACGTGATGTGGCGGTGGGAGGTGATGGATAAGGAGGTACAGGCTTCAGCTGGGCTCCAGTGGCAGAAGGTCACAACCTTTGGTGTCTCACCTTTATCTGAATGGTGATACATCCTTCTCTGCTGAGCGTGGTTTGCTACAGCGTGCTGTGTAGTCATAGAATCACAGAATCATTCAGGTTGGAAAAGACCCTTGGGATCAACGAGTCCAACCATTAACCGTACCCTACAAAGTTCACCCCTAAACCATGTCCCTCAACACCACATCCACACGACCCTTAAGCACAGCCAGGGATGGTGACTCAACCAACCTCCCTCGGCAGCCTGTTCCAGTGTCTTGACTACTTCTGCTGTGAAAATTTTTTCCCTCATGTCCAGTCTAAGCTTGAAGTTTTCAGCTTGAATCCATTCCCTCTTGCCCTATCACCAGCTAATTAATGTTGATTTAGTTAGAAATATCATCTAGCCCTGGCTGTCTTTTCCAAAAGGTCTTGTGTACGTCCTTTCTCTACCCCATTTGATGGTGTATGTTTGCTGACGTTGCTGTTGCATGCACCTAAGCAACAAAGTTCACAACTATTTCAGAAATTGTTGCAATGGGCAATTTTCCTCCTTAACTTTGGCATCGTAGGTGGGATTTCATCAGGAGGGAAGGTGTGCAGAGTCCTACCTTATGCTATTCCTGATCCTACTTCTGATGCCAACCTTTTAGGGAAAATGCACTGAAATGAGAGGGATATTTTAGGGAAGATGGAGTAAGAAGCTTGACACGTGATGGAAGTAGTGGGTCTTGTGCAGCTCCACATGCAGCGATGCGTTGACTTCTGTTCTTGCTCTGCTTCATTACATTGTCTTCTACCAATCTCCCATTTATTGCAGTGTAATGTGTCAGTTCCCCCGGAGACATTTTAAAGGGCATATTATTGTTAAAATCACTTCACTGCAGAATGAAGTCATGACTTGGTAGGTGGTAGAACTGCCATTGACACTACCAGTGGAAGGGCCAATCTTCCACCAACAGGCAAAAACAAGCTCTTACCTACCAGCGTCTCCTGGAGTAAGCAGAATTTGAGTGTACTTGTCACCTAACAGTTTGGAAGGTTGTTTGCTCAGATTTCACTTTTCCAGTTACGTACGTTGTTCTGCCTACAAAATTGTTATTTAAATGTCTATCTAGTGACTATGTACTTGTACAGGGTGGCCAGCTTGCTCCTGAGAGGAATCTGATATGCTAGGGCACTCTTTGCTCCCTCCCACCCAGGACTATAGAGACTTTAAATTACCTTTGGGAACCTGCAGGAAGAAATGGGTTATAAAAATATAACAATAAGGATTTCTGTCCAGCACCTTCAGCGAAGGAATCTCTAACCGTGTTTCAAATATCAAAGACCAAGAAACCCACTGTAGTGTTGCCCCCTGGGTCTAGGTGGGAAACGGAGGCCCTAAGAGGTAGGAACAATTGTACAGGGCTAAATGTAAAGCCAGTAGCAGATCAAGACTCAGAGCCCAAGTCTGCCCCTTGGATCTGAGCCTTACCGCAGGAGTTGTCCCCCTGCCCCTTGCCTTCTCTATCGGGATAACTTCTTAATAAAAATACATACACACACCCTTGACGTCTGCTAAATATTTGGATATGTCTTTCTTGCAGAAAGAAGGCTCCTCTTCCATTTTAGAAAAGCTCAGGTCATGCCTATGCTTCTGCAAACTAGAATATAACAAACCACCGCTCTAACCAAGGACAGAATGCTCTGCTCCATCCTATCAGTCACAGGGCTCTCCTGTAAATATTAAGACACATGATAGATAGTGATAGGTCAAAGCAGAGATGATCTGGAATTATTCTTTTCATATTCCCAAAGAACGAGCCTTTGTTATTTCTGACACTTTCATATTTACCCCAATTTATGGGGTAGATAAGGCTTGAATTTTGAAGAACGACATCAGGAATTGCTTTTCTTATTGATCTCGCTTTTAATGTGCCAACAATGAAAACAATAAAACTTGCATTTAAAAGCAAACATTTCTAACACAGGAGCTACATTAAAATGACACAAATTGCTTTTGTGGGCTGAATTTAACAGAACACCCATGAGGTTCCACTTAAAAACAACAAGCCAACAAAAATCAAATTGCATTGTTTTACTAGCAAACAAAATGGTGAACACGCCTTGGGCTACGTTTTCAGCATGTTTTCTTGGAAGATCAAAGCTTAAATCCCATTAACCCTTCAAATGTCAGTCTTGTGCATTCGTTTCTTTACCTCTGGGCTTCTAATAGTCCCTTTAACATGAACCAAACTCTTTGCCCACATCTGATCTTTTTCTTCCTCCTCCGAGTGCAGCCGGTGCTTCACTTGTCTTCCCCCACCGGCATCTCTACGGAAGTGCCACCTTGTAAGTGGGTAGAGTTCAAACAGACTGTTATCCATCCCACATTGGTTTCCCATTTTACTAACTTGGAGAGCTGGACAAAAGCCAGAACTAAAATAATGTATAATTTAATTTATTTATTTATTTTAACCATGCCCCGCTGGCAAATGGCTGACTGAGACTCTCTTCATGGGCCAGCAGACCCATCTGCAGAGCTTGCTGGGGTCATGGTTTGACCCCTCCCTGTTACTGATCTCCTCCTGGACATCAGGTACAGTGGTATTTCCAAGTGCCTGACAGTTGGTGGCTTGTAGTGAAGGAAAACCTATTTTCCAAGAACCACATAGGTGTAGGGGTTGGAAGGGACCTCTGAAGACCATTGAGTCCAACCCCCCCTGCCAGAGCAGGAGAAAACTAGAGCAGATTTTGGAGAGGTTTGTCACAGTTGCTGTCACCTGTTCCAATGACCGCTGGTCATCTTGCGTGCCTCCTGTTGGCACAGCACGAGCTGCCTCCTCCTGAGTGTTAGCTGCTCTCTCAGGGACAAAAAACTCTCTCTGCACAAGCGTGCCTGTTTTGACGTCGCGGGCCGGATCCTAATCTGACTTTACCCTTATTTCACTGCTCTGCTGGAAGTCTGTTTCATGTATAAATACAGAATCCTCCAAATAGTTATTAATTCCACATATCCGTGTGTCCGTGTATGTTGCGTAATAGCGGGAAGATTAGGAAGATAGAACAGATGCACCCTTCTGGGATTGGTTTGTCCTTAGAGGGAAGCGTGGTAAGATTTAGCCACGCTGGAGAGCAGCAGCGTTCTCCTTCGGAGTACCTGGGAGCTGCAGGGTTCTCCAGCCCAGCCCAGAACGATATCGACCATCCAGTTGGCTCCTGAGAGCAGCTGGAAACTTGCCAGAAGACAGGGGTCAAAAGGGAGGCTTTTCTTGTGTGTCCAGAATTAAATTTCATAAAAATAAAACCAACAAAGAAAAAATAAAGGGAGGGGGGAGAGCTCTGTGTGTGTGTGTGTGGCAGGGGGTGTTGGGGGGAAGCAGCATCCTGCACGAATTGAGTTCCATCGGGCTCTGCGTTGGTGAACTTGTGCTGTGCGAGAAGGTGACTGTGTCCCGGCTCGTACAGAAGCAAACTGTACTCTCTGGCTGCTCTACCCTTCTCGGGCCTCCCGTCGACATGCCAGAGTTCACTCTTAAAATGATTCAGTTACAGTACCAGCCCCACAGCTGTCTACAGCTGTATGCCTCCCAGCTCCACACAACTGGCTGTTCACACAGAAACAGCCCCTTTTTAAAGGGTTTGCTCCAACAGATTGCTTCAGTCTAACAATGTGTAAAACATGGTACTTCAGACAGGCTTTCCTTTTTATTGTGTGGTCTTTTTCTGGAGTCTTTTATACCCCTAGATGAGAAGAGCTATTGCCACATAACTCAGCAGCAATTTTTTTATTTTATTTTAGGGGTCATTTTTGTGGTGTTTTTGTTTTGTTTTGTTTTTCACCTGAGTGCTTCACAAGGAGGCCTTCTGCCCCCCTTGTTGCCCCCTTCCCCTTTAGCAATGCCCCATCCTAGCTTGGCTTCTTTCTAAGAAAAAAAAAAAAAAAAAAAACTAACCCCACTCACTTTTCTTTTTGACCAATTGTGATGTAAAGCCCTGAAAGACCAAGCACCCAAACCAGACCACAGTCCCAAGGGCTGCTTCCTCCCGAGCACCTGCAGGCAAACTCCTGCGGGATGGGGCAGTTCTTCTTTGTCACTGTACAGTACCGGGCACAGTTGTGACCATGGCCATGGCAAAGAGCCTAGATCTGTGAAACAAACTGTAAGCACAGAATAAATCCTCCCTTTTCACCTTTGCCATTGATACTTCACAACCAATGTCTGGAATCTGAGGGAAGTGAGCAAGAATAGGCAGCAGTTTCTTTTATTTTAGAGAGTATCTGATGTTTGCTCAGTGCTGCACGGACTAGGGTTAAAGGAGAGTCTCTTGTTTGGGAGTGTTCACAGAGCAGAATGTGCAGAAGTTTGTCATTTTTCCCTCCTACTTTTACTCGATTGTAAATCTGCGAGGAGGAAAACGGCATTTTATCATGGGTGGGCAAAAAAAATAGCTTTTTCCAATGCCTGTCTTTCTGGTAGCTTGAAGATGTCTAGGAGTGGGGGTTTGTTATGGTGCATAGGAAGGCTTTTATTGCTTCCCCTTCTGTACAGACTTGTGTCTCTCCCCTTGATTTCCCATTTTTCTGCTGGGGTGAGGAAATGAAGAGAAAGGAGGGAAGCAAACAAAAAAAAAAAAAAGCAGCACTTGTTTCTCTTTGTCTATCACTCAGAATTTGTACATGTGCTTTGGGGGAGAGGGGAAATTAAACATTAGCTCTAGACAGCTGATTATCCCTTACCAGACATCACTTGAGAGGAGCTGTGAAATGAACTGCCTTTGCCACCCTCTGCCAATGGTTTTCTCTCTCCAGTTCAGCAGGTCTTGCAGAGGCTTGTTCTGAAACAGGCGCGTGCCATGGAGATACCTGCCAGGAGGTTGCCTTTTCTGTCATGCTGCAATTTTTCTGGGGATTTCATGAACGTGGGGAGCTGGAGAAACGCTGTGTTGGAAACCCAGATTCCAGGGAGAATTTCCCTACACAATGGATTGCATTTAAAGAGGCTCGCTCCAAACACAGCGCGGTGGCCGAGTCCAATTTCCAATGTGAAGCGAGGTGTGATTTTTAATTTAGTTTTTATGAATTCTTTTTTCCTAATCCCATCATCGCTATTCTGTTCTAAGGCCTCTGCCAAACGCTGACGTTTGGTATTGATTTGAAATACAGCTAAGTCTCCTGGTGCCAGCGTGCATGAAATAAAGGCTGACCTGGGTACTGGGTAACTGCAGCCAGAGCTGGTAGTACAATGACAGGGCTTTCACCGGTCCCTAGATGGTTTAAATCTGTTCACTCCTCTGAATCGGGCTGCTTTTCAATTAGCTGGAAATACACCCGTTTCATACTAGCTGTAGAGATGATGGATGTAGTTTCCACAGTGGAGAATTTAGATGAATTTAGTTTCCATCTGAGGGCAGAGGGGTCGTCGGCGTGACGTAGCGCAGCAGCCTCACCTCCTTATCGGGTGTTGGCAGCGCCGTCGGAGGCGGGACCCGGGGTTCCCACCCCTCCAGTGCTCCCATGAGGTCAGAGCCGAAGCATGCCGGACTCTCCTCTGTGCCATATGGCAAATGGAGACGCTGAGGTTGGTCAGGCTGAGGCTTTTCACCGGCCCTTCATTCTCACAAGCCGTTATTCTAAAGGAAAGCTAATATCTTGGCTCCTTCCTTTGGGAAGTGTTGTGGGATACCCAGGAAGCGCAGGCATCAAATGAGCAGGACCTTCTGGGATCAGAAGGCATCCTGGAGGCATTAGATATGGATGGCATTTGATACAAGAACTGAAGTTTTTCTGTTTTATTGATTTAACCTGTTTGTGGTTGTGCATGCACAATGGGCTACATTGAGTGCCATGTGAATCTGCGCTCCTGCCAATAAACCCAGAAACCCCCCGTGAGTGAGCTGAAGGGCAGATGTTTCCCACCCGAATGCTCATTCCACCAAGGGTGAGAAAGGGAGAGCCTGCTCCCCAGGACCTCTGCAAGCAGCAGGCGCAGAGGGGCACGTTTCTGCCTCTTTGTTCACATTTGGCCCTTTGGCAGCAGCAGAGAACTCCCTTCCTGTGCAGTTTGCTCATGTTCCCAGCAGAAATTGTGTTTGCAGGCTGAGGGATGTCAGAGGAGAACGGCTGCTCTCAGCTGGGCCGTGGAGCATGGTGAAGGCTCCGTAGCATGAACGCACCTGTACTTCAGGAGAGTGGGGTTTTTTGTTTGCGGCTTTTTTTCAGTGTATGAGGTTGTTTGTGCTTTTGCTGATGCGTCTTCAATAAAAGGAATTGTGGGAATGAGATCTCCCACCCAAGCTTTTAGAAAAGGATTTCTAGCTTTGGATTGGTACCCAGAACGGGCAGATGCTAAAGGTGGCAGGGAAGACAGTGGGCAGAGGATCTGAAAACCAAGCTCCCTGTGTCTCTGAGCCCCTCAGAAATGAAGCGCAAGGATCAAGAGAGACTCAAAACCAGCACATGCTGCTCCAAACGATCGGGTCATGCGGTTTGTCTTTCCGTGTGTAGCTCTCTTCAACACAAATCTTACCTTGCCCAGGCACAGTCCAGTCAAGGACATGTTTCAGGAAAATAAGAGAGCTATAAAATACCCCTCAGGCACTACACCCATTGGTCACTCACTGTATAAACGAGGTCAAACCTTGGGGTGCCAGGCTGATAACGGGTGTTCAACGTAAAAAGCACAGTGGTGACAACAGTAATTGTTGTTTCCTTAGGTGCTAGCAGGAAACATCTTGGACAAAAGGCATGCCCTGGTATTGAGGTTGTAGCAAAGTATCCTCCTTCACCCTGTGTGGATGCAAAGAAGAGAATGCTGAGTGACTAAATGTTAAGCCACGGACGGGATATTCATAATTGAAGCTGTTACTTTGCTGAGAAAAGCCTTTGTTTAAAAAAAAAACATAGTTTTTTACTTTGTTATAGAGCAAGATGGAGCATTCCAGTGAAGCTGGGACCTGCTTCCCACCCTCTTCAAAATTAAATGCTCCAGTTGTCCATTTGGAAATGACTTTTCATTTCCACTTTTGTGTAATATTTTTATTAAAACAAAACCAACCAAACCAAAACCAACCAGTCAAAGTTGAAATGAAGCACTTCAGGTTTCATTAAACCGAAACCATTTTGAGCTGTGAAGGAAATATTTTGTGCTGGGAACAGAGAGGTTCTTTAGGTACTCTCAATGTTTGAGGAGTGCTCCTGGTTTTTAAAGAAACACCAACATCAACAAAACATGGGCAGAATCAGAATTACTGACAGAAGAGTTTCCAGATTGCAAGCAGCCCCAAGAAGCAGTTCGGTGTAAAGATTAGCTCTCTATGCTCTCACGCAGCACGTACCAGAATATTTTACAGTTGGGACTGAAAGTCTGTATTTAAGTAGCAATAATTTACACAAAGAATTGACAGATTGGAATGCACCTGGTTCAAGCTGTTACTAATATCATTCCAAGTTTGCTCTGGTGAAAGCCAGCTAGGATACTTTATGGGTATGTACAAGTCCTACCTAGGGCTGCTGGACTTAACTATGCCCTCAAACGAGGCTCACGCTGTGAGGTCCCGGGGCTAAATCTCTGCAGGACAGCTGAATTTAGGAGGCTCTCTTTACGAAGGGCCGCGCGTCTCGCGTGCCGGTGCCCGAGCGGTTGCACCAAACCGATCCCTTTGAGGGGACTTCAAGCGGGACCTCGAAAATCAGAACCACCCCAAATCACTCGTTGCTTCTGAAACTTGAGGCCAAGCTACTTAGCTGCACTGCTGGCAATATTGTTTAAAAACAATGGGGCTCAATTAGATGAGAATTATTTTAACACTTCGGAAGGCTGCCAAGTCATTTCCTTCTCCTTTATTGATTTTTTCCGTTGCCAGTAAATATGTATGCAGCAGCAGAATGAAAGGAGTAGCATTAGAGAGGGGGAAAAGTTAAGTGTTAAAAAGGAGCCTGTAACAAGATATGGCCCTTGAACTTCTGGGAAGGAGGAGGACATTTTAAGTCAGAAGGAAGCAAGGAGTTCATGGAGGCATTTCACAGGGTTAGATGTGGTAGGAGACAGCCCAAAATTATTTTCCTTCCAGTGCTCGCTTGATCCCTTACTTAGACTGGCTCCTTTTTCTTCCCCTTATTGTGTAGCCCCTGCTTGAGCTGGTCTCTATGTAAAGACATTCCACCTACATTCCTTTGCCACCGGGTGAGAGGAGGGGGGAGCGCAATTATGTGGGCTAGCGAGACACAAAAGGCTCCGCTCCAGAGCTGAAGCTTATAAACTTGAGTTAACTTATTCCCTAAAAAAAAATAAAAATTATTAAAAAGGAAGCATGTCAACAAGGGTCTGGCTTGCTCCCCTCCTTTCCTACCAGTCGAGAGGTGAAGACTTTCGAGCTGTAACTCTCTCACCTACGAATCTTTCCCTGCCCAGCACTCTGTAGATCCACACAGAATAAATACTTCTTAATTTCTTTGCGATATCGCTGTTTCTCTGGCTTTTTCTCGTGCGTCTTCTCTGTATTGATGGGTAAGGTGGGAATGGATCTAAATGGTCCTTGGATAAAAGGGGCTAGTGGTGGTTGATACTGGAGGGGTACTTGTGTCACGCATCCATCGGGGTTGAGTGGGGGCCATTATAGCATCTGCCCAACTGGTTTCCAGGCTTCAGGGGTGACTCTGCTGTTCTCCATCTTCACCAGCATCCTCAGGAGTCATGTCACTGTACTGTTTATGAATTCTAGGCATGTTCCTCTGCACACACCGCTGGAAGGAAACTCGCTCTAGAAGGAGACGTGGCAGGAGTTGTCTATAAATCCCCGTGAGACCCAGAAAGTAAGTCAGTCAAATTCTCCAGCTGAGTAAGCTGGAGCACGGAATAAATTGTTTAGAAGTTCACATAAACTGGACCTTTTCCAGGTGAACATCTTCAAGGATGTTATCGGTGCAGGATTTGTTATCAGCATTATTACACTTCTCAGCAGTGAACTTCATTAGCTATGCTTCTTCCATGTGCGGTGCTTTCTAAATGTTACTGTCCTGCTCACCATATTGATTTCTGTGCCCCGGCACTCTTTCTTCCCATTTTGTCTAATAAGCAAATTTCATTACCTGACTTCACAATTTTTCCTTTGGGCCATTAGAATTGCTTGACTGTATTCCTGGCAGAGCCCTTAATTAGAGATGGATCAGAACTGATGCCATTAAACTGATCCATTAACCACACTCTTCCTGTGACTCCAAATGTGAGCAGTTCAGAGAAAATGCAACCTGGATCCAAATCACCATTGAACTCATCGTGCAAAGCCCCAGACCTCCGTAGATTGCCAAAGATGAAGTTAAACGAAGCCAGTCACCCCCACGGACCTTTCACAGATTCTGCCTAAGTGGTCCTGACGCAGGAAACATCTCTGGTTTTATTCTGCAACCAAAGCATTTCTGATGTATAAATGATTTCATTTCTTCTCACTGCGCTTTTTGGAAGACTAGGTCCCTATTTTGGCAAAATAAAAATGTTATCCTTTTCCTCTGTTTGCATGAAAATCTTCTGAGACGCAGACTTTCTTCTTTTAGCACAGACATAGCAAGAGCAAATACACATCCCCGGAGCTGTATGTTCTTCCCACACCTCCAGCTGTCTCTGAGTAAGGGTCAGTTGCTGTGCATGCTCTGGCACACTGTTTGGAAGAAAACAGGCAAGCTGAGCCTGGCAGGACCAAGGGGTCCTGCTGTGTTACGCTTCCACCCCAGCGTCCCAGCCTTCCCGAGCCCCCAGCTGCCCGGACCTGTTAACAGGTAACTCCCTCTAATCCAGGTACTCTGGTCTCCGAGGCAGTAGAGCATGAAACCAGGGAGCCAGGTTTGGTACATGGAATTTCCTCTCTCTATTTCCTTTGCTTTAAGAAAATACCCTTGAGAACTCTCCTGTAAGTTAGTCCAATTTTTAAATCGCCCTGTAAAATCCAGTTAGGTTGGAGTTCAGAGGCTGAGATAGACCAGAGGTGGACACAGAGAAGCTGAATGTGATGGTCTCACAAGAGATGCTTCAAATTACCCAGGAGGCTGCTATGCCATGGGCATGCTGTACTGTCCAGCAGAAGTTAGGGCATTGAGTCCTGACACAGAATGGAGTTTTCCAAGGAATAGCGTCTACGAAGACATACCCTTAGCTCGACGTGGTTGTGGAAAAACCCTTGAATTCACGCAGGATTTCACCTCCTGCCTCTTGCAGCATCCACGTTTACTTTGCCATGAGCAAAACAAGGAAAACCAGACAGCTTCCCTTCCCACAAATCCTCGAGTGTGCAGAGTTAAGCACCAGAACAAGGCAGAGTTTATTTTTATTTGCATGGATGTTACAAAAAGATAGCATTTGGTTCTCCCCTTTTGCTGGTAGAGTGGCTGCCCCAGGGGTGGCTCGGCACGTATCTCACGTCATCCATCTTTCTGGAAAGTTATTCCCACCTCTCCTTCAGCCAGAGAGGGTTAACTTGGCCTTTCCCTGGACCTAGCAGGGGCAGCCCCTGCTAGCAGGGTGGGGTGTTCCCTTGCACAGCCTGTCAGAGGCATAGTATTATTATTATTGTTTTGTAAAATAACACATTTCTTTGTCTGCATCCTACCCCTCAACCTTCAATAGAGCGTCGCTGGTCTCTCAGCCCTCGCTGCCAATTTTGCTGCTTTCCCTGTTTGCAGAAACCTTTAATGTTCTGTTTGAACTGGCCCGCGGAATAACTATTCGAGAAGGGTGAGAGACTGAACAAAAATGGGAGGCTTCCCCCCGTCCCCCCTCTCATCCCCCCAAAAAGAAGTGTAATTTGCCTTTAAAGGCTCTTAAACAGCAAACACATTCTGTCTGATCCTCCTTAATAAAGTATCCCAGCAGTGCTACAGTGCCTTATTTGAGGTCTGTGCAGTCTCATTAAATTTGATGTGTCACAGAGGGCTTGGACATGTGAAAGGGAGGCTGCAGGAACCAGGATTGAAGTTTGCCAGATTTGCTAAGGAAAAATGATTCATTAGGGCTTTTCAAAATGGAGGCCCTTCAGGCTTCCTGCTCCATCGATTGTGTGCGCGGGGACGGGGGAGAGACGGGCGAAGGGGCCATCGCAGCCTGCAGATTTAACCCTTATTAATAGCTGGTTAAATTAAGGATTCAGTTTGATCTCTTAAGATGTGCTCTCATACTTCGGCGCTCTGAGTAAAGAAAAGAAAGGTTATTAAAGATTTAAGGGCTGGATGTTTCAGCTGAAAACTCGGGGCTTGCTTTTCCTGCCGCTGTGCTGCTGGAGGGCAGGGAGGAGGGCAGCAGATCCAGGGTTTGCCTTCCTAGGTTCTGGCCGTGCAAAGTCTTCCGTGACCCACACCTGCGGCCAGAACTGCCTCTGAGCTCTTCAAAGCAGCAGCCTGCTTCCCCAGGGCCTTGGAAAGGGGGTGCTAGGCACCAAGAAGTGTGTTTGGGTCATCCTGCTGATGTAACCCCGATACGGTTCGAGACTCAAACGTGCCAGTGCCATGGGGCTGTTGCACAAGGACTGCTTTGTGGGGGCCGTCTCCTCTCCACGCGTGCAGGGATCTAGTTCCATGGCCTCCTTAGGGGCAGGTAGTTGGTAGATGATTGTCATATGTGCTGCAGTCCAGGGCAAAAGACCCTGTTGACACGGTGGCTTCTGTGTGGCGGAGCTCGAACCCTGGTCAGTCCTTGCCCTGGTGCAGCTGAGTGGCTCTGTCCTAAAAAACCCCGCAGCTATCTGCCCTGTGGCTTGCTGGGAGGAGACCCAGTGCCGCCCTGCACCCTGGAGGTGTCCCCTCTGCAAGCACACCGTGCTAGTGCTGGGGGAGGAGGAGGAAGGTGACTTGGAAAGGTGTTGTAGGAACAGTACCAGAGCAGAGTGATGCTGTCTCTCTGGCAGGCTGCAGCTCCCTGGTAAATAAAGCAGAGGCAGGTTAAGGTGGACACCAAAAAGCAATCTAGAGCAGGCGAAGGTGTCTGGAGATGGTGTCCCAGGTCAGTGGCTCCAGGCAGCAGCAAGAGTCAGCGAAGGGAGGGATGTCCCACGGCGTTATCCCGTGCTGCCCTCGCGAAGAGCGAGGTATGGAAAGGTGCTCATCCTGGGCAAGAGGCTGTGACAGTGAGCTGATGAGCAACAGGCTGGCACGTTACATTTCCTCCTTCTGCTTTCTCTCTTTCTGCCCGTAAGGCTACAGCAGAAAGTTCACAATACGGACAAATTTCAACTCAAGACGACGGAGGGAAAAAAAGTGAAGCAAACTGATCTGAGGGTTCCGTGTCCATTTCTTTGGATAGCAACAAAAACAAAGGAGAAAACCAGCAAGGGGGATTTCCTGAAGCTGCAAAGATTTCTCCTGATTTGTGGCATCTGAGTTAGGGGGCCGAAAAGAAAAACATTTGTGCTTTTAAAAAGGTTGTAAATCATGCTCTGAATGCTCACCATTTACATTTTAAGTGAAATAGGATGTCAAGCCATTTTGCTTTATGTTTATTTTCAAATACTGTACGCTTTACTGTCCACTTTCTCTAGACTCTGTGCCATTTAAATCATATTGTATATGGCCAAAGATGCAGGGAATATAAATCTCACATGGTGTATGTATACACCAATTATTCCCGGGAAATGCAGCCTGCCAGTTAGAATCCGCAGAAACATGCACGCAGTGGGCTCTGCTGTTTCCGCAGAGCTTTGGGCAGGATTCTTACCCAGCAAAGAATCAAAAGTAAATCCACTGAGTTCAGTGCCGTGACATAGGTATAAAATGCATTTAAATGAGATCTTTTAATTTTAGCAAATTTCAGCTGTAGACACGTACAGATGCTGTGTGATAAATACAGTCTCTCCACTGCATATTTAAACAAAGCATTAAAGCATTCACACTTCCTGTTGGAGAAGTATTTTATTTCTTTTCCTTTATTTACACAGCATGGCAGAAAGAGCAGAAATAAATTTCATCAGCTTCTTACTGCCTCATCACCAGCAGAGACACACAGGAACAAGATGAAACATTGTTCAAATAAAATGTAAATTTAACTTGCGTGCCTTGTCCAGTAAAACACTGTGAGACTTGGCGAGGAATAGCACAGTGCAATATGGAGAGCTAGACGGGGCCACGGGAGGGATGGACCTGGTTGCGGTCCAGAACTAAATGAACTGAAGTAGTGGGGGTATCAGTATACAGGCTTTGGGCTTGGCTCCATCCCCAGCGTCCACGCTGGAAGCACGTGTATCCATTCCCCGAGTCGTGGTGCTAATGAAGTTTGGTTTCTGTTGGAGTTGTGTCTCGGTTTTGTTTCGCGCAGCCTTAATTTAAGAAGGGGAAAGTTCCCATGAAGGCTTTTGCAGTGGTTAGCTCTGTTTGTGAGGTGCTCTCTGCTGTAGGTTCTCTGGCCTTGCGTAAGGTGTTTCTTTTCAGCTTTTCCAGAAACCAGAGGGTTTGCCTCTGCCCTGACCTGCCCACGGGGATGTAATTCCTGTGAGACAGCTCTGCCTTTGGTGAAATTGTCTAGCAAGTGTCAAAGGACGGAGCTGTGGTCAGCGTGACCGCCAGAGCCTCTGCTCTGCAGCAACCCCTGCCAAACCCAGCGACGCTGCTGATGCAGATAGGGCAGGATCCGTGCCGAGTTTGTGCTTTCTGGACAGAGGAACTCGGTGTGTTCTTAGGAAAAATATTTCTCTACCAGCAGCGTAATGAGAGGTTTGGATTGCCTTATGCTGGGAACACACACCATCTTCCCCTGCCTTTAAGTAGAGCCTCTTCCCTGACCTCAGTAAAGCCGCATGGGTTGACAGCACCTGAGCATCTGGCAGCAGGGAGTGCAGAGCAAGGTGCCCCTGTTCCCAGTGCACCCCAAGTGAAACGGGCCAGTGCAAAGCTGCACCTGCACTGGAGTCCTCCCAGCTACTGTATGAGCCCAGTTAAATTGGGGAAGAAGAATTTGAGTCGTTGGGAATTTGATTCGCATTTACTGCTTGCTCTACCTTAATTCATGTGTTTTTCTCACAGTGAGGCTGGAAGCTCAGCTAAGAGATAGTGCTACATCTTCCCTGAGCTGCCCTCCTGGTTAATTAAAAGATATTCTCCCCTATAGCTTCTAGTACAAATCCCATTTACCAGGCTTTCTCATGGGCAAAGAAAGGCTGAAATTCAAGCTATAAGGCTAAATAGATCCACATTGTGCCGTGAAAAAACCCCCCACCATCCCACATCACAATTCAGTTAGCTGCTTAAAAAGCTGCCTTGCTTATTGCCATTGTTATAAAACCTAATAAATCATGAGATTACTTTCTCAGGGTCCTAGAAGCTCTCCTGCGGGTGGAGAGATTTAGATAGCAGATGAAATCGGGATGTTGGCTCAGCACATGTTCAAATCTATGGGCTCAAGTAAAGACACCCCCCCCACCCCAAGCCCCGAGTGGCGTGGCTTGCACACGAGGGATTTGCACATACTGGGGGTTTCTGGGGGGAAGAAAGGCTTGCAAAACCTCCAAAGCATTTGGGGAGCTTGCAGGGCTCTGCTGCTTCGTATCTTAGGTCTTCTGTTGCTGAAGAGGCTTCTCTTTGTGATCACCCAGATCCTGGGATACTTCTGAAATCCAACCACAAGCCCCCTGTATGGTGTTCTGCCTTATATTTTATAAATGATATTCCTCAGCTTTTTAGTATCGACGGGTCCGACCCAGGTGCAAAGATGGAGAGGATATTGCTGTCCTGGTCCTGTATTGGACTCACTATGTCCATTGTACTTCCAAATTCTCTGCGACCGAGGAGCTGCTGCTTAACCCCTATACAGGTGCACACACCTGAAGAAACTGTCAGTGTAATTCCATCCAAATTTGTGCTATCTCATATTAGAGATGATATTCTGATAAACAGCTGACGGAATAAAACTGAAAAGTATTTATGCACGCAAGGATAATTCCTGAAGTTCCTATTATAAAAAAAAAAATCCTTTAGGAAATGCAGTAGTTTTTGTTACAATATTCCTAAGAATCTTGTTGATTTAATCTGTGACATTCTGCAGGCAGTGCATTTGACCTAACGTCCACAGTCTGTCCATAGAAAATAAGCTGTATTAAACTACAGCTCAAGCTGCCTTTAGCTGGCAGTAAAATGGGATTGTCAGAGCAGGTTTCTGCTGGCGCCAGCATGGTGCAGTGGATGGGACATCGGCGTGACAGTCACAACGTGCGGGAGCTCTTCCCGGCTCTGCCGCTGACCTGGTGGGCTGCTGGGGTGAATCTTTTAATCTATTTCTCTTTGCTTTCATCTATTTAGATCGCAAGGGCTTTGAGGATGAAACGGGCTGTGTGTGCATGTACAGTGCCGAGCACAACAGGGTCCTGCTCCATGCTGGGACCAATGTACTGAGCCCCAGTGTAATAAAAATGAACCCAGAACGAATTCAGGCAACTCCGTTTCTGTCAGTGGAGCCACATCAGCTGACACCAGCCCAGCTCCTGGTCCTAAATTTAGCTGAAGACCTGACACAGTCTTCAAGTCCAACTGGGACAAACCCGTTTCTGGGTGAGGAGATACGAGCAATTCAGAGAGATAACATATTCCAGGTCTTTCTCATTACAATTCTCCTCATGCAAGATTATCTTTGATTTTTCCATAGCTCCTCCACACTGGCAGCCAGAGGCTTTGTTTAAAACACATCCATCATTATCACTGTAATGTATTATTATTATTATAACTTATTCATTCATACAGCATTTTCCCACAACAACCTAGGAATCAAAGTGTTTTACACTTTGCAGTCTGAAAGCAATCTGTAAGAAGAAATACTGGAGGGGGGGAGAGGTTGGGAAGAGATGTTAAAAATACCGAAGCATATCTGTAAAATTGATTTGAAGTTCACAGTGAAAACTCCAGGTCGAAGTAGCAAGCTAATAATGGTGAGGAGCTGTGGGTAGCTGAGAAGGAAACTCTTATATTGTGTAATGTTGATGAAAGAGAATTTAGAACAGACTTTGCCTCGTCTCTGCCTTGAAGGATGTTCTCCAGGTAGCGTTGTGATTCATGATACCTCACCTCTAAACCAAGAATCCAGATCTCGCTTCAGTGTATGAACATCTGGCAGCTAAGATACAGATTTAGCTCGACAGAATTAGCAAGGACCAAGGCTGATGCCTTAGCAGAATCCCAGTGCTACTAACATTTGAAGTTCTCCAGGTCTGTGCTTTTCTCTGCAGCTATCTAAAAAAAACAAAACAAAACCCACCACCCCCAAAACAAACAAACCAACCAACCAAAACAAACCCCCAAACCAACTCACAACCCCAAACCAGAAACAGAGAGAGACAAATGAACAATGAGAAGGGCCTTGGAACTGCATGAGGTCAGTGTGAGCAGCTGTTAAAAGGGGGAGGTGAAACTGTAATGATGCCCTGGTCCCTTCTCATAGAGTAAAACTGTCTCACATATGCATCGCTTCAATCAAAGACAGCAAGAGACCCCAAAAGAGACTGCAGTGACATCTTGATTTGAGATCTATCCAGACTGGAGAACCCTGAAGCCTTCAATAATTCATTGTTTTTTCCTCCTAATTTCCTTTCCTGCTATGAACATGCACTGTGCCATGTATTTCATGCTCAAGGTTTTGCTGAAGGTGATTTTGTTTGTGCAGCTTGTAGATGCAGCCTCTTCCCTTTTTAATTTTAATGCAGCATTTTGAGGATGTCTCCTGAAAACCCTGATGTCTGCTTTGAGGAGTATCAGGAAGGCATGAAAAGATGTGACTAAGGAAGATTAAGATATCATTCTGGTTAAGTGCAAATGCATTTTATAAAATGCTTTGGCTTCGTACCAAGGGGAAGTGACAGATCATCTCTGGCAATTTTATTAATGCATCCTTTCTGTATTGTTCTATATATCCCCATTGTTTTCCAGAAACGAACAAGGACCCGCATTATTTTTCTAAATCTTTCTTGTCTTCTCTCAAAGAATCTTATATGGATTTGGGAAATTGTATCCCAGATCCAAATGGTCTTTTTCTTTATGTATGCGTCTGAAATCCTTATCTGAGTATCTGCCTGCGGGTTGTTTTATATTATTATTTGCATAGTTCAACCTCAGCCTGGTTTCTCTGTGAGATTAAAGTATAACAGCATCCCTCTTGGCAGGTATTAACAGGACTATTACCTGTCTAGGTGTCATTTGACAGCTGATGTGTTCACAACTAGAAAATAAGGAAGAAAGTCACGGTGGCCAAGAATTTCCTGGACACCTTCCTAACCAATGTTCATTACAGCTGAGAAACAGCTTCTCTGTCCCCCCCACCTCCCTGATGAATTGCCACCCCTTAGGGTAACCTCCAAGGTGAACAGGAATGACTGACCTAATAAAGTCTGTCTCTTTGGATACTCACATGCCCACAAGAGTTTAATCCTTGTTTTCTGCCCCAACTCCCACCACAAGTTCAGTGTCTTTTCTAATGAGATGGGAGGCAGTTTATTCTACTGGTGTGAAAAGTACGTCTGCAGAACATGGTGTCCATCTGTCCGGCGATGCAGAATGAACCAAAGTGTCCTTATGTTCAGAAGGCCACACGGTGGTTTTGCCAGAGAAGTAGACATGGGGCTAATTACAGTATCAGGGAAACGCTGAGCGACTAGTCAAATACAAAATATTCAATTCATTTAATATTCCTGATGAATAGGCAAATTACTCTAATCACATTAGTTATTCTATTCATTTATTAGCTAAGAGTGATTAGTAGTGAATAGCTGTAAGAGGATCTTCCAGGTGCAAAAATTAGGCATCTATAGTTTCATGATGTTTATTTTCAGCTGAAGATAATTGTCTCTTTAGTTCATCTCAGACATGCATACACACTGACACACAGAGATACCCTCCCTTTTGTCCAGGCGTGGGGAAAAAAGGTAGAAGAAAACAGGGCTGGCACACAGGTGTGGAAAGATAAGGACAATTCACTGCAGAATTTAACAGGATTTATTTAAAAACAGTTGGGAAGAGATTTCTCGAAGATTATGCCAAGTGAATGCAAAGGGATTTGGATCTCTGGTTCCCACAGAGCGAGCTGATAATGCCGTTCTAAGCACTGGGCTCTGCTGCATTCATGCTTGATTTGATTGCTCTAGCGAGCTGTAGCTTGCCTTTATCTGCAGCACAAATATGATACAGGTCCCTTGTGTGCCAGTGGCACTGCCACGCTGCTCTGTTTTCACCCATCCTCACTACTCACCAGGTAGGCTCTGGTGGTGTTCCCGGTGAGCTAAATCCATATGCTGCCCGCGTGCGAGACTGGGGGGGATCATTTACAAATAACACACCAGTCTGAAACTTTTCCTTTATTGGCAACTATAGCACCGTGCTTAGATGACTCCAGTGCACGAAGAAGAGAAACTAAAGTGGTTGGAGGTCTGCCTGGAACAACTTCATTTATAAAAGCCCGACAAATTTTCGTAAGGAAAAAGCTATCGCTGTGCTTAGCCAGCTCTTCCTGGGATGGACAGGGAAGCACCAGCAGATACATCCAGTGGGGGACAGGTCACGGGATAGCTGAGAAAAGCAGAGGGACTTGCCGTGGGTGGCGAGGGTCAGGCGAGAAGGGAATTTCTGGGAACTTTGCCTCTCTTCCTGGTGTCGTTGCCTTGTCGCAGTTCAAACCTCGTGGCGTGACGGATTTCACGAGGGCTCTGCACCGGTTTGTCTCCGAGCATTAAGCTGCGAGATCAGAGTTTGAACTGCGAGCGAGGCATTGCGCTGATTTCACCGAGTAGAAAATCAATGGGCAACAGTATTTGGACAGTAAATTGACAATCGTATTTACTTCTATATCGCCCGCAATGTTCCAGGGTTGCGTTAATTTAATGTTCTCATGCACTTTCAGGATGTTATGCTAAGCAAAGGCTGAGCTGTCATTACATTTTTATGAAGTCAATGCAGTTTCTAACAGCTTAGAAAAAAGAATTTTTAAAAATTGATCAAATATCTCATTTTTTCTAAGAGAATCTGTTCCTCTGGATTTCCCTGAGCTGTCAGCTCTCATTGATATGATCTGATTGATGCTGTTTGCCACATTTAGAAACGTCGGAAGCTAATCTGGTTTAATCCCATTCTCTGTTTTTAATATAATACTCTTGAAGGGAACTGAAGGTTATTACTTATTTTAAATAGCTTAAATATTTGTGTCAAAACATTGTCCTGAAAGGTTCAAATCCAGCCTTTGCCACAAGACCGGAGGGAAAGAGAGAGAGAAAAAAAAAAAAGGAGGAAAAAAAAAAAAAGAAAACCCTTGAGCCACCAATGTTGAGACCATTTGGAATGATCTAATCCATGCTTCAAATCCCTTTGTTCTCACGTTCCCTTGCAGTGTTGGAGAGTTTGAGCTGAATGCTATTTATTAGATTGTTAGAGGGTGTGCTGGCTGCTAAGTCTCGTTTCAAAGATTTTTCTTCTGTAGGCTGTTTTGTGAGGCAGCATTTTTCTAACTCACAATTTGCTCCCAGTTTGGATGAGAGCTGCCATATCACAAGTCATTTTCTATGGCAAGGACTAAGAATCCATCACTGCGCTGCAGGGAGCGTGCTCTATTCTATTAAACTGGTACCTTTATTTCTAAGGGAGAAAGCCATGATTTTCTGGGACTTAAAAACCAGTACTGGGGGGGATTGGGGGAAAAAAAAAGTCCTCAGATAATGAGAGTTGTACATTATCTTAGAGGAATCATTTATCTCTATGCCAGTTGTTTAGCTGGGTTTGCCAAGCTTGAAAATTTAGATTTATTGGTGCCAGAAATAGGAATGGAAGCATTTAATGGGCTTGTGCCCTATGGAGGTGATGAGGAAAAGCAAAGGAAAGTCGGGAGGTGGCTGCAGGGTGGCTGGAATTGTGCATCAGTGACTACTTTTTCTTTTTTTAGTTCTGGTTGATGAAAGAAAAGATGATTTTTAGGAATATGTAAGAGGCTGGAGATGCTATAGGCAAAACTGGTCAGAATTCCAGCATTTCATGGGGGGAACTGATGGCATGACTTTAAATTCCTGACAGAACTTTGTATTTGAACTTTAAAGTCGCACTTTTTTTTCTCTCGTCTGACTTATCATGTAGCACTTGGCTGTGGCCAGGCGGCCTGAATCGCAGCCGTTCGAACGCTGCAGTTTCATAAAGCACAGCTCTTGACTGGTCTCCAGTCGCTGGGGAGCCTGTTCCGCCTCCATCTTTGCTGCACTGCATCCAGGGCATAGCCAGAGCTCTTCTGCTGAGGAACCAGGAGCAGAAGAGCTGCATCCCCTCCTTCAGCAAGCAGGAAAGGGCTGGGGGGCTCCGGGGCTGGCACGGGCACTAAGGTGGAGGTGGGGAGCTAACCCCTGGGGGGGGTTTCTTAGCAGAGGAGGGACACGGATCCAACCCACGTGCATATGAGGGCTAGGGGTTGTGTGCGGGCACAGTCCCAACCGCCTGTGTCTTTGTCGGGGCTCAATTTGTTTTATCCCCCTCGGCAAACCTTCACCTGCAGAACCTCTCTGCAGCCCAGAGCAGGAGGCATTTTCTCCTTGCTGGGCGTTGCCAGACAAAGAGCGTCTCTGTTTCCAAAGGTGCTGGGCTCAAGATGGCCCCCGTGGCGTGTGCACATTTGCTTGTGCTTGTGTTTCACTAGTGATGCCGTTGTTTACACTACACGCTAAAACAGGGCTTGCACTGGCTTCGCAGGAGCAGATGTGAAGCATAATCTTGGACGCTTTCCCAGCCCTCGCTCAGAGCGTCCAAGTGCTCAGTATTTCCTGCACGAAGCAAGTCTAGTCTGACACAATGCCAGCTGCACTAAATGTGCTCTCGGAGTGAATGCTCAGTGTCTGGGTGGCTGATAGCTCTCATACAAAACCAGCATTTTCAGTCGGTCCCATTTCTAGCTCATTAGCTTCCCGCGCAGTCCAACCTTCAGCGCCGCGGTGCTGCTTTTGCCACCTTGGTAAATGTCGGCGTTGCTCCTGCGTGGAACGTCTCTGGGTGGGATCGTGATGTAGGAGGCAGAGGTGGTGAAAAGATGTCTGTTGTGCCCAACGCCTTCCCCTTGCACCTGCTGCTGCTGCACGTCCCAAAGCAACTGCCACTGCTTTCCCTGGACCTGTGGTGGTCCGGTGTGACCCTTCAGGTTGCGCTTGACCGTGGTTGTCTGGGGCAAGCTGTCCTCGTGGAGGCACAAACTGTGGTCCAAAGAAAAGGGGGTTTTCTCCCGCCCCTGTCACTTGCTTTTGATTACATCTTCAGATTTAGAGCTAACGAATACACGTGCATTTATGGTTTATGTAGATCGAGCAAAGCGGTGAACATTTAGCTCCTTCCTGCCAAGATTTTTCACTTGCTATATACTACATAGTCCATTTAAGAGCTACAATCTGGTTGCTTCATTTGCTTTCAAATTCGGTTCCCATTTGTTCCTCCAAGACATTTGGGTAAGTGGCAGCATCTGCCTTATGTTTGTGTTATTCACACTGAATTTCCAAATGGACATCTCAAATGGGTGCAAGATGCTACTCTGGCTTGAAAATCAGACTTCTCCAGGCTGTGCTTGACTTATTAGATGTTAAATAGGCTCAGTTTTGATGTGGAGCTAGATGGAAGACCTCCAGAGCAGCACTGGAGCCTCGGTAAGGAGTGCTTCTGCTGAATCTCTGTCGGCAGGGTGGCAGTAAGGGCTGAGCCGTGACGGGGGTGCAGCAGCATCGCCCACCGATGGCAGTGCTGCTGGAAGGGCCGGAGCTGAACCCTGTGTCTTTGCGCTCGCTGAAAGGTCATCCGTCTGTCTCTGCAGAAAAAAATGAAGGCTGTTTAACCCCGGTGCCTTGGCCGGGTCCCAAACCCCCGGTTGGTGGCATTCTGCTGGTCCAGGGGCCCTCTAGTGGCTTTCCCGGCCTGATGTGCTCAGCGTTTCTCCTCCTCCTCCTTCTCCACCTCCTCCCCGAGTGCCGCAGTCTGGGGCCACGGCCCTTGCCGCGGGTGGAATGGTGGCCAGCCCCCCAGAGAGGGATGCTCGACACCCCCCTGCATCCCCCGGGTCCCTTCCCAGCAGAAAAAAAAAACAAGTGTGGTGTCGAGGTGTCGATAAGGCTGAAACCACGGCAGGCTTCTGTCTGTTACCAGTTTGGGGGGGGGATACAGCAGCACCCTCTCTGCCTGCCCTACACCCCTCCTTACACCCCCCGTGCCAGCCGCTCTCTCCCGGAGGGGTGAAGCTGAACTGCCCGCGGCTTTACGCTTCATCCTGAGCAGCATTCCTGACTGCAGCGGGAGGAGGTATATGTGATCTTCACCTGGACCACAGCTCACTGGGGTGCCCGCTGCAGGGTGCGGGAGTGAGCCCCAGCAGGGAGCAGCACAGGGATGGGGCAGGTCAGGAGCTGTGAGTTGGCAGCAGCTCTTCTTGTCTGCAAGGTGCTGCAATAGCCACAGACCCCCCAGATCTTTATGTGCCATGTGAGCCATCCCCCTTCTGCACTTGCTTGTGACCAGGATGCTCTGTTGGCTGTTTTGCTGGCTCGACAGGACAGGAAAGAGGTTTTGGGGACAGAAAGGTGACTCTTCTATCTAGCTTTTCCCTACCACCTCTAGCATGACTTGTCTAAGCTTGCTGGTGGGAACCCATGTAAGAAAAGGAAACATCTCTTCTGGTTTATAATACAATAAACACCTGGGCTTCCCTGGCTCGGCTCTGTTCTTCCTTTAACTATTTCTAGAGTTTTTCATGTTCCCCTGAGTTATTTTTCGTTTGTTTTTTTGTTGGTTGGTTGGGTTTTTTTGGTTGTTTTTTTTTTTTTAATTCTTCAGATTTTCTCCATCAGCTCTTCCCCCCAGTTTCTAGGACCCCTTTTTCAGCCTGTTTGCAAATAAGTTTGCCACCGTCCATCCCCTTTCTCCTTAGGCGATTGGTTTTATAAGCTACCAGAGAACTTGTTCAGATGTTACCCCCCAGCAAATAGAAGCTTTAAGTTGTTCCCTCATGGTTTTACTTCTTACCCCTTTTCATTTACAGTGTGTGGGGGGGGAATGTAGGCAGTTGCAGATCCTGTACATCTCAAGCTGTTTGTGGTGGTAGTTAAATTATCTCAAATAATTGGCAGAAAGATCTGTGGATTTAATGTGCTGGGATAAATTAATACTTAAAATGGTAGTATGTTTACAGGCTGTGTTTGTGACATTGCCTATGCTGGATCTTCTAAAATGTGCTAAATTGGCCGTGCTCGATATAAGGAGGCATAAAAAGGTTTCTCGTGTCATTTTAGATTGAGGTTCATCTGAGCAGCTATTAGAAAAGACAGGGAGGAATATCATTTGCACCCATAGGACTCTCCTTTCTTCTCAGTATAACTGTGCAACCCTCATCCCTCAAAGACTTCAAAGAGAGACAAAATTTTCACCTGCAAAACTACATGTGGGTTGTCCAGCCTGTGCTACACAGAAATTCAGTCTTATCAATGTTTCTCATCCAGTCTGCAAGTAAATCCTTTTCTGGGTTCCTTTGTCTCCATGGGAGGCCACTGCTTCACATAGAAAATAGTAGAAGCAAATCTCTGCCAGTTTAAGGAAGAGGAAAACATCTGTAAACATTGGGAGCACATTCCCCAAAGGAGCAGAGCTGCCCGACTGATGAAGAGTGTCCCTGCACCCTACAAGCAGACCCAGGCTGGAATTTTTAGAGCTACAGAATTTGGGATCATATCTAGCCAGGGATAACTGCTTGTCCAAGTGTTATGCTTGTAAAAGTGGGATTAACCACCCTCTACATGGGGCCAGTCGAAACCTCTAGGAAAGGGAGATGGAGAAAGGGTGGGGGTGCAGACGGAGATGGTGCTTTGCCTCCGGCCACGCGGGCGGCTCGGAAAGCAGAACCACAGCTCTGACTTTTGCCAAGAGACCTCACTCCCCCACCAGCCAGACTGTGGGGAGAAAGACATTGGGAGTGAAGGGCTGACAGAGACTGACAGAAGCTTAGCACCCTGCTGGATCCAGCATTTTAAAATCTGCGATGAAAGATAAAATACTCTGCGCTGCGATGGCAGCAAAGTCCCTGGTGCAGCCCTTTGTCTAAAAGATGCCAGTGAAGACTGTGCCAAGGTGCTTTTCCCTGACCATCTGCCTTATGAGCCCACATGCTAGGGTTGATGCAATCCAAAGCCTGATAGCACACAGGCCTGCTGGTTTATGAGAATCCATTTTGCAATTAAAACAAATATTTAGGATTTCTTCTAAATGAAGTGGCCAAGTCCTTGGAAGAAAACGTCTGGCAGATCTGAACAGGATAAAGAGGCTTGCTTTGCTCTAGTGACAGATGCAAATAGCACTAAGATGCAAGGAGTACAGAGGTCATATGCATCATTTGAAAAATCATGCCGGACCTAAATAAAAAAATAAGAAGAACTATAGAAACTCTAAAAGCCTGGAGGGAAAGAGTGCTGGCTGTGCTCCTGGGTAGAAGGCACATCCTCTCCCTTCTGCTCAGCTTAGATCTCATAGAGATAGGCAAGGAATAAAAGGTAGAGGCTCTCTAGTTACCAAGGATGCTGACTTTGACTTCACGTTTCCTTTACAATGTGCCACAAGGTCATCGACTCTGTACCTGGGAAAAAAACCACCATCCTGGCTCAAACTGGGTCATTTTTGTTCTGCCAGCTGAGCTTTTGAGGGCAGTATCTCTTGCAACAAGGCTTGATGTTTCCTGAGCTTCCTTCTTGTGCTACCACCATGTTAAACAAGTGCATATGCTTCCTGCCGTTCCTTGGCAGTCCTTTGAATATCTCCTACATGGTAATGATGAGGTCTGGCGTGCCACTGTGCAATCCAATGGTCTCACACCCCAACAGAGCTCAGCTGCAGGTCATATGTTCCCCTCTGAACCATATTTTCTGATGAAAACCTTTTTGGCTGCAGCCTCATAACCAGCTTGAGTTAAGTCAACGAGACAGAGGAAATAACTTGGCCAAGATGAAATGGCAAGTTGGTAGCAGAGCTGGGATTGGAATGGGGTCTCTTGACTCAAGGGTGGTTCTTTAGAGCTGTGATGAGCACAACATGAATGCCAACCTATCCTATTAATGCTATGCACACCTTCATCTGCTCATTTGATTCTGATGAGCAGAGAGGAGGAAGAAAACTATCACCCCTCTGCATATTGCAGTGTTGCACATCACAGAGATAATCCTTAGGCTCCCTCATGGAAGCATCTCCGAGCTGTTGGGCTTTCCCAGCCATGCAGTCAGGCATCCATGCTGTATCTGAGACCTGTCAGCAGGCGTAAACCACATCTTCTGTGTCACCTTGATCCAAAGAGGGAGGACGGGCTTTAAGCAGTAGAAGTTCTTGAGGCACTATAACTTAATGTGACGTGGTTTTGGCCACAGTTGCCTGGTGTTATGAACTGGTGCTGCCTTCTGAATAGGGGACACGTGAATTGTTCTGTCTCCCTGTGTTACTCTCCCTTTATAAGCTGTGCTGTAAAAAGGAGTGTGGGACCTCCTTTTTCTTCTGCTGGCAGGGTTCTGGCTATCATTCTCTGTGGATGGTTTCTAGACATACATTCCTTTGTTTAGGAAGACCTGTATTATGTTGACACAGCAGCATGTGGCACTGGCAAAGGAAATAGAAAAGGCTTTTGAACACACACACTGGACTAGCGTTAGAAGAATGCAAGGGTTTGTGGACAGCCCTGCTCCCTTTCAGGAGGAAAGATGATTAAATATCAGGGAGCAATTGAAGTCAAAACCTCAGATCTGCAGGTCTGCTTTCCAACGAATGTGGAGCAGGAAGCCCTGGTGATTTATTCCATTTGTAGGGCAGTTACCAAAGTAGGATCATTAATAATGTGGTGAGGTTCCTCGGGTAGGGTCCAGCGGGGCACTGTGTGGATATTGTGGGTACCAAGAACAAGGAAACGCTGTGGAAGCTCTTCAGGTCCTTTGCCTCGCTCTTGTATCGTGTCACTTTGTGGTGCAGTAACTCCCGCTCAAGCCTCAGTTTCTCCTGTGGGAATATTAATGCTTATTGGTGAAGTGCTTTCAGGGCTTGTCCATGAATTTTTAAAACACAACAGAATTGCCAAAAAAAAATAAATAAATAAATCAGTGGTTTGGTTCCAAGTCAATAATTTCCCACCCCCTAAGGACCATGTCCTCAATCAGAACACATCTGTTGCAGTCAGCGAGGCTCCATCAGTTTATAACACCTATGTCAGAAGGGTATCTAAGCTGTTCCACCAATGTCCGTTGCCCAACTTGTTCCATGAAATACGCCTCTTGAATGGTCGGCACGCTCAGGGCTCTTCCCTGAGATTCCCAAGCATAGATTTAATGTCTTATCTTGCTGTGAACTCCCCATAGGTCTGTGCACAAAAACAGCATTTACGCTTTTATTTGGGACTCGTATGTGCCATTTCCATCCTTAGGGCTTAACTGCTGCTGCGACTCAGCTGAGGCACACGAGATGGTCATACAGGCACTTAGGCTGGTGTGATAACAGGGAAGAGTGATGGTCTTTCCGAGATCCCGCTGCAAGCAGCATGAAGGGACATTTTACACCGTCTTAAAAGTCCTTTTAGAAGAATGCCGTGGAGTGAAAGAGCCTTACAGTGTACGAGGATTAGGTTTAATCTCTCCGTGCCTCAGCTCTGCAGCTGTAAAATGGGGATAACTGGTATTTTTCTTGTGGCTTTGCTGGTTCAAGTTATAAGGACCTTTGGGGTGAGCACCTAGCCAGCGTCTCTCGTGATGCTGTTCGGTGCCTGGCAGGGCTGTGCCCCAGCTCTGCGTGAACCACGCTGCTGTGATCGCAGGATGGGGAAGGGGTGCAGAATTTGGCCAACGCTGTGGGCTGCCCTGCAGCCCCCAGGTCTCGTTCTCTGTGCTTGGCCTCTCAGTCCTGATTTGTTTATCTCCTGGGGGCCTTTCTGTTTTTAATTCCATTGTTCCTCACCTGGGAATTTCGGGCTATTATTTAATTTCCTTCCAGATTTCAGCCCTCCCCCTTGCCTCCCAGGTCTCCTGCTCCATTGCCAGCCCAGTCCCCTCAGAGAAGGCGTTTTACTTTTCTGCCCCTCTGTGTGAGTCAGTTTTCGTTGGCTCTCGCAGCATCTCCTCTTGTCAAGGCATTATCCGGTGGGGAGCCTGATTATTTAGATTCCTCCAGTTTCCCCCTTTTAATATATATCCTCTGTGTCCTGCAGCCTGACCCCTGCCAAAGGACCTGCCACGAGGGTTGTTTCTCCCAGTCTGAAGCCCTCCCCCAGCTTTCCTTTCATCTGTGTTTTCTAAGAGGTCTGTGCTTCGGGCAGCAAAGTCAGTGAAGGGTTTGGGGCCTCCGGGTCCACCGCCGGATCCCTCCCCCAACACCTGAGAAAAGGCAAAGGCAAAAACCACTTCCAGGGCCAGTCCTGGCAGGGGGTGGGGAACAACTGAGCCCAGCAAAGGAAAGGAAACCATTTGATTCCCTTTTTTTTTGACTTGTGGCATGGCTCCTAGAGGAGTGTAGGTGCTCTGGACCAGATACTGTTCTGTGCTCTGACGCTTCCTTTCTGGGCAGCAGACCTTGAAGTAATGAGGAGGGGGTCCCTACAAACCAGGAGGCAGATGCCGTTGATGCAGTGCTGGCCCAGCCTGTGTGTGAGCTGCTGTGCTGGAGGTCAGCATCCAGGAGGGCGGTCTGTGCTGGGTCTTGATGGGTCCAGTATGCCCAGTGTCCAGAGAGACCAGCCTGAAATGCTGCAGTGGGGCCCCTCGCTAGGCTCAACGTGAGGGGCAGGTGATTTCCTACTCTACAGAAATATTATTTAGCACTTCTCAGCCACCACTCTCGAGGGGGTTTGGGTTTGCATAGCAAGGCTCAAGCAGCGCCAGTGTAGAGCTGAGGTGGAAGCAGGGGTGGGCTGTCCAGGATTGTTGCCCAGGACGTGAACCCGGTGCTTGCAAGTCTCTGCAAGCGCAGCACGGCAGAGAGCAGATTCACTCCAGTGAGATTTGCATTTTGAAGAGCTCGGGGAGGCTTCTTGAACAGTGTGCACATCTGGACACCTTTCCTATTGGAGGTGGTACAACTGTCGTCTCACTGAATTCATTGTGTTGCCCCCCGCTTTCACAAGCACTCGCAGATCCCGCGGGGAGGGCTGACACCAGCTGCAGTTGTCGAGATACTCGGAGCAAATCCCCCTGTGATCTGTGTGATGGAGAGCATATGCACAGCCCAGGATCTGAAGGAAATCACCTCCCATATGAAGAACATAAACATGTTTTCCTAGCTCTCAGCCAGGGTTTTATTTGTAAAATTGCTAGAGAAGGAGGAGACCCTTGGAGGTGTCCAAGCTCTAGACCCAAAATAAATAAAATATTGCTAGAATATATTTAGCAAAGATAACGTTGAACACAGACAAAGAGAGAGGGAGTGATGGAATGATGGATCTACCGGAAGCTATTGAGGGTTTCTAACCAGAGAGCAGGGCACTGTCTGAATGTTTTCGTGGGTGGTTCCCTGTTTGTGGCTCAGGTAATGTGTAAGCCACATGCAATCCAAGGGGGGCAGAGCTTTTGCTGAAAGCCAGCCCTACCAGAGTCCAAGCTGAAAGGCAGATAGAGGGAAACAGGGTGTTTTCCACGCAGCATTGCCTGTTATTCTTGTGATGGGCTCATATTCTCAAAGGAGTCATCTCAAATACGTCTCCAGACTGGTGCAAAATAGAGGCTTGCAGCATTAGATCCTTCTTTAGCTCATGCTCCTGACACTCCTCTTTGCTGCATCATGCGAGAGATGGATGATTTGATCTTAGGAAATGGTCTGGTGGTCAGCCAAGCTGTAGGAGCCAGAGCAGATGGGAAAATATCTGTCTTAATGTCTGGGTATCACTCTATGATCAGAGCCAATGGCAGTAAACCTGCGTGGGGACAAAGGTAGCGTTCAGTGTGTGTGGCCCACAAAGACCTGCAGCTTGATGACGGTGTTAAGAGCTACTGTTAACAACTCTGACTTGGTTTAGTTTTTCTTAATCCAGCCTTCAACAACACAGAGCAAAACCCTACTGTCGCAGAGAGCTACATCCTTCGGAGTCAGCCAGCACTGATCTAGTAATTGCCATGACTTGTCATTCCTTGTCCCATCTATCACGCAGCACAAAATGACACCTCAGCCAGGGAAATTCAGAAAGAAGCAGTTTTCTGTCTGCTTCAATTTACCAATAAAGAGCGAGAAAGACTCTGAAAACAGGGCTCTAAATGACTGTATTCTTGATGAAAACCTCTTTTATAAAATGTAATGGGACATTTCTCTTGCAGTAGTGCTGGGCCAAAAGTGTAGTAAAAACTATTTCCCCTCTTTCTCTACCATCTTCCACCCCTCCCCTCCCAGGCTAACGGTACCACCAGATCTTTTGCTCTACTGAGAGTCAAGGGAGAGGCCTGTGTTGCCCCTTACCTAGGGATGTGGCCCAGCGTTCATCTAAATCCAAGCATCTGGGCAGTCCCAGTGACACACACACAACCCCCAGGCCCTTCCCTTGATGATGTACAAGGGAGAAGTTATTAGGATTCAGCAGCAGCTCTTTATTGCTATTTTGAAGGGCAGGGGCTATAAGCAGTAGAAGAAGATGTTCATCCATAGGCAGGACTTGTTGCAGCTAAAATCTTACAGCTCCTTCCAAGTCCTGCGTCTCCAGGTGTCCTTTGAATTGCTGGAGTTGGTACCACTGAGCCGAAGTGAAGGTTTGGGCTGGTAACGAGTAGGTTGCAGCTCTCTAAGTTCCATGTCTCTGTTAAAAGGCATCTATATCATCCCTGGTATGTTAGATTTTTAAACCTTTGGTTCCAGGAGGACAACAGCTCTGTCATATGGTTTCAAGTAAGCCCTGTGCTTCTCCAGGCCAAAGACTGCAGGCAACCAATATTACAGGAAGCAGAGATTTGACATCTGGATCAAAACTGCAGTGCAGTTACTTTTGGGTTTAAAAACTCCCCGAACATTAACCTCACCCCTAACATTAACCTCACCCCTCTCCTACCTGTCTGAGCAGTACTGTAGATATAACTTTCTGGCTGACTGTCTCAGCTCGCCCCTGACGTGTATTGGGTTTTTTTTAATCTCTGTTGTGAGCTTAGCCTCAGAAGCCTTATCACAAGGTATGCTGCAGCCCTGGCTCATCTCTCTCTCTCTTGTGCTGTGGACATCTCAGTCCCTACCTCTTGCTTTGCTAGGAGTGTGCATCTCCTCATCTACCAAGCCGCTGCTGCTTTGCTAAAGGCGTGAGGAAAGCCTTCTGCAATAGCAGCTGGGAGCCTGCCCTTAATGCTGCTGGTGCTCCCAGGCTTGTCCTGCCTCTGGCCAGCCTCTGTGCTCCAGGGTGCAGTGGGAAAAAGAATCTGACTGGTTCATGTGTTAAGAGAAGGAGAAAAATAATCTCTCTTTGTTGTTCCACCATACATGAGGTGTCTAACTTCAGATTTATTTTGTGGAATCTGTGGAGTTATCCACATCCCTTTTAACCTTATGTGGCATATAGTGAGGTGGGGGAGAGCCCCCAAGGCAGGACAGTTCGGCAGGGGGAAGGATGGAACGGAATGAGAAGATGGGCAGAACTGAATGAGAAGACAGACTCCACTGGTGTAAAAGGAACAAGGTGTCCCTGGTTTGGGGAGATCTCTGTCACGTTGAGAATCTGGCCTGGTGAACAGCACAGCAGTGATTATTTTCTAACGCACAGAGCACATATTAACTCAGAGTTCAAAATTCTTTATTTTCCTTGGCATAGCGAGAAATGAGACCTAACATGGCAATCATACATAATACATGAAACAAGCAAAAAGACAGAAAGCAAACAAAACCGAGATCAAATGCACAGGATACGCAGCAATCCAGGGCAACCCACCACTTGTGTACTGCTGCTAACAGCAGTAACAGCCGCTCTCCTCCTGCACCTTTCAACGCAGGATCCCCAAGCATGTTGTAGAAAACAAAACCAAAATCAATTAGCTTCCCAGCGCCCATTTGAAGGAAGGAGAGCAGGAAATGTTTGCTCACCTCTGCAAGGAGCAAAGCCACCATCCCGAGGGGCAAACACAGCCACTGTGTAACCACGAGCTGGTTACATGAGCTCTGATGATCTTCTGAGCATCCCCAGAGAGAAAAGTGGGTCTTCCTTAAACAATCCAAATCAAAGAATACGCCAAAGCTTCAGCTGGCTAAAGGTATTACAGCTCTGTCGACTGTAATGAACCGAGTCCCTGACAAACACTCTTGGGTTGTACGTGAGCTGCGGGGGACGCGCGTGTCGGTAAATTTGTGGAGAAACGTCATCTTGAACGGGTGCTTAGCAAAACGAGAGAAGTTGAAGTATTTCTCGAGCCTTCTTTATTTAACCACTACACTGTGATTTATTTTTTCATTCCCCAGCAGCAGGTAACACGCGGAGCAGCCCCCTGCACACGCACATGCACGCACACACGCTCCGCGCCGGGGCAACTGCTCTGGATTTTATTGGAAAAATATAAACTGGCTTTGCATTCTTACCTTTATTTCGAGACCTCCTACAAGAAACAGGAAGGGTAAACATGAAAGATCTGTTTCCTTTAAATTGTGAGTGTGGGGGAGTTTTCCTGTAGTGAAAGGACTGTTTTGAAAAGCCCTAAATGCTTTTGAATTGAATACATAGGAGTAATGTACACACGGTTTGAATTTACAGTTCTGGGTCTCCTATCCCCCTCCATATGAATCCTATAAGTCAGACGTGTTGCTACAGTGATTCCCACCGGGAAAGTCTGGACCTAGACTAGGAACAGCTGTAGATCTACAATCCACCAAAGTCGGCTTCTGAAACAGATATGAATTATTGGTTCAGTCAGATAAATATGGCTTTGCCTTTCCCCCACAGGCAACCACATATGGCACTTGGAAAGAATTAAAACCTTTACCCTTGGCCAGGTCTGGTTAAATAATGGCTCTTTCTTATACTTTCCCCCTCTCTCCATTTCCTCTCATTCATTCTTCTTTTAATTTTCCTTTCATGATCTTTTTGGCACCAGCATCCAAAATGTCACCTCCTCAAAGTGACCCTGGATTTTACAGTGTCACCTACAGGGCTGCGGGAGCGCAGGCGGGCAGACGGATGGGAAAAAACTGTAGCTGTTATTCAGCGGGGACGGAGCTCTAAACGGAGAAACAAAACCACCTTTCTGCCTCTCGGCATGGCCATGGTCTAGAAAAGCCTCCAAGGCTGCAGCTACGCTATCAGCTGGATGCAGGACTGCCCTGAAACCCTCATTCACCCACCATCCCCAGAGCAGGAGGGAGGATGCTCCTATGTCCTGCTCGGAGGGTAGAGCTAATGTCATGTCTCCCTTCCCAGGTCCCGTGGCTGCTGGTGTACGTGTGTCAGCATGTGCCCTTCCAAATTTGGGGCGTGCAGGTGCAGAAGGGCATCCCTTAGAGGAGGGTTCAACCTCATAGCTCATAAATAGCCTTACCTGCATCTCTTGGGGTCCCTGATAGCCCCTCCTCTCTCTCTGCTCCTCTTTTCTAGCTTCAGTCATTCACTCAGCCTCATGAGCCTGAGGAGGCTGCCCCTAGCCAAGCCCTCCACTCAGTTTAACCCAGTTCTCTTCCTAAAGCTACTTCACGGGCTTTAAAAATCTGGAATTAAGAAACCTGTAACTTGCTGCTTTATCTCATTATCTCCTGTTTTGCATTTTAATGTGCCTGCTCTAAAAAAGACCTCATTGATATTCTGGTTCAGCATGTGTTTGTTTGTGTCTCTTGGGAAAATTGGCTACAGATATTACTAAGTCAAAAACACACACAGGAGAGTTTGCTGCATATTTTCCTTTCCTTTTTTCCTTCTTTGAAAGATGATGGTTTTTTCTTCCCTTTCTTGAATGGCATACGAACCGAAATGGCAGAATTTCGAGGCAGCTCAGGATGTAGGATGTAATCTATTGATCTTAGAGATAACTGTCTCCAGCTCTGTGGCCATAGCTCCCGAATTCTTCCTCCCCCTCTGCAAAAGGACCCCAGGATCCTGCTCTGAAATGCAGGTCACTCTGCCTGGCATCCTCCTACAGCTTCCTATTCATGCGGCGCCTCTTCCTGAAGTCCTAAAAGTCACAATGGTAAGAGGGACAACCCAAACAATCAAAAGCAATCCTTAGGGACCCAAGGACAGTGTTGAACTAAAGGTGACCTCAAAGGCTGGTGGTCCTTGTTGTGCAGCCAACCTGGGAGGGTGGCACTGGGCAGGACCGTGCCCACCAGAGCCTGCAGGCTCCTAAGCATGGAGCGTGTACAGCAGCCTGAATGGACAGGGTGGCCCCAGGTCATCCATGGGCAGCTCGTGAAGCAGCCACGTGGGCAGAGGGCTGGCGTGTGGCAGCATCACCCTGACACCGACAGCAGCTGCTCAGCAGCTCTGCTGAGCTCGGTGCAGCTGCTTCGGGAAAGGTACAGGTGACTTAATTTGGATGGCTTTCTTTCCACTAGTCACTGCTCCAGCAAGATGTTGCCAGCTCGGGTTTTTGTGTTGTATTTTTTCCCTCTCCCTTTTGAGGTGCAAAATTAGCTTTCTGCCCTTGTGCAACTGTTCAAGATCCTTCTGGTTCTCCTCTTGAATAGCTGTTTGACTTCAGAGGTCCTCACGTGTTTCCACTGTGTTAACTGTTCACTGCTTCCTGCTATAATCCTATGGTTAAGAGGTGTGAGGATGGGAGGAATCACCCTCTGCAGGTAGCAGTGTCTCTCCCTTGAGTAGAGAGGGAGTTTAAATAGCTACTTCAGACTAGATATTGAATTTTTTAGGTGAATAAAAATTAGATGAGGTGAACTCCAGCTTGGCTGCCTGGGAAATCAGTGTCAAGCACATCTTTGGATGTTTTAAATGTGTCCTCGAGAATCATAAATGTTCAGATACCTACCACCAGCCTGGGACTCGGTGTACAAGGACTCCTTGGTTGTATCTCCCTGGTTTTTGGCACTGTGTTTTGTACAGGTGGCATCTTTGTGTGAGAGGGGAGGATATACATCGATAAGGAGGCTCCGAGTGCTTGTGAACCGGCCTCGGAACTATAGCAGCTTTAGGCTTTGCCTGGGCAGGGGATGGTTTAGTAAGCCCTGCCATCTATGCAGAAGCCTTATGCTGGGTAACTCAGCAGAGGCTCCTTCCCACCCAAAAGACGCTGTCGTCTTTGTTTAGTCATCTTCCTCGTGTACTGCACTGCGATGCTCTGGTGGAAGCAATGAATGCCATTCCCCTTCCTAAGAGCCCAGGTCCATCCCGCCGACTGCTGTGAGGCTCCAGGCATCTCTCTCGGGCTCTCGCTGCTTCTGCTGCTCCTTTTGTAGCCTTGAGCGATGCCCCAGACCCTTCCAGCAGCCTCCCCATCTCTTCAGTTTGTTGTATGTCAGCAGCAAATAAACGTATTTCTGAAATGGAGAGGTTCTCTCTCAATTTCTGCAGTGCTTTGCCCTCAATGAATCGGAGCAGTGAGCAGCTCAGTATTGCTAATGGCAAAGACTGCAGTGAAGCATTTGTCATCTTCATTGCTCTTCAGGGGCCCAGTGTAGGAGACTAAGCAGGGACTTCTCATACGGAGTTTGAACTCCGGGGCTGGACTGTGAGTACGTGCTCCACAGTTCAGATCCCTTCACCTGCCCTTACAGCACTCATGGCACTGCTGCCACCACCCCAGACCTCCCCTGGCAGATGACAGTGTCAAGCAGAAGCACGTCCCAGTGGTCAGGGTCCCTGCGTTGATCGCAGATCTCCGAGCCAGCAGGCATCCTCTCTGACCTTGTGCTGTGTCACTGACACCTGAAGTTTTTCCACAGGTAGGTTGTTCATACTGCTGTCCCGCTTTCTGGACAGCCAGAGCTGAGACATGAACGAGACCTGCTTTTAGAAGTATGCTCATAGATTCCTCAAAATCAGGATCCTTTATGGCATCTCAGCTATGGAAATATGGGGCTCCCTCTCCCCATAGCAACACTTCCCTGCGGCAGTAACTGTCCCCGTGTCACCAACATGTGGTGTGCCGATGTGTCTTGCACAGGGG
>JANHFX010003103.1:0-10896 GCA_027560015.1 Chloroceryle amazona | reverse complement strand
GCAGCCAGGTCTGTGACCCCAGCTGGCTGTCCCCACTGCCTGTGGCAAACAGCACTTAGATGAGCTCCTGCCTCTGCTAAATGTTCATATTTCTATGTGCAACATTCCTCCTTCTTCATCCTCCTCCTCCTCCTCTCACCTTATATAGTCACGCGAGGCATGGCTTGAAGGAGCAGGGACAACTTGCCAGAGCCTCTGACCTCCCCTGCCAATGCCCATTGCTCTCAAAAGGTGAAAGTTTAGTCAAAGCAGTGGCTCTAATGTAACATTTTGCTGCATCATGAGGTGGTGTTTGTGTAAATGCCCGGGAAAATAAATAAATAAAGTGGTGGACACCCAGAGCACAGCGCAAAGCTGTAGCTGGAGGTACAGCCACCCCCTTGCAGCCCTCACCGTTGAGCAATAAAAGGAAACTTTGTTCCCCTGAAAGGCGTGTGGGGTTTTTTTTTCCCCCCATTTGCTGGTTTCTAGCAGTGCTTGAGACCTCCAAGAGGTCTGGGCGCAGATTGCAGTGACTTCCAACCTCGGCTCCAGCTCTTTGTGCCAGTGTGGCATTATCTGCGGCTTTTCTTCTTTTTCTTGTCCTGCTTTCTTTAAAAAGCCATAAAACAGCAAGTACTATTCAGTGATTAAGATTATTTGGGTTCACTTCAGTCCTGGCATGGTGCTAATAAAAAAAAATGTTACAGCGTTTGTTCTCTCATTTGCAGAAGAAACCATTTCACTATGGGAATGAACAATTAACAACATTTAAATGAGCTGAACTTGGTCCTTTTCTTCCATTGTCTTCGTGCCTTTTGAATCATCTGGAACTGGATTTTCTCTGCTGTATATTTTCCGGTGCCCTAAAATGTTTTACATAAATTGTAGACCAATCCCAAGATGTAACCCCCTCGTCCCTGTGGCCCACAATGCCTTGAAAAATGGAGAAACGTTGCGGTTAATCACCTGGATCCGTTGCACGATTACAATCTTTGCTGATGGTGATTTTTTTTTTTTTTTTTTTTTTTTCTGGCCATTTTTTTTTCCCCCTGAAGGAAACACAGCACAAAGATGGGGAGGGCGTTCTCTCTGGTTCTGTATCTGCAGGCATTTCTGCCTTCATTAATTAAAAATGATAGCAAGGAAGGCAAGCAAAAGGTTTTGATCTTTACATCGAATAACAAACCCCATACGTAGCCTCTGCTAAAACCTTCTAGTGACAGCTTGAAGCTCTCCTTTCACACGCTGCAACCTCAGCGGGCCGTCTGTACCTTAAAACCTCGCCTCCCCTCCCCAGGAGCGCAGTGGGACGTGGTGCATTTGATCAGCTACAGGGTGAAAATACCTCCCGGGGGGGTTGTCTGTGGCTGTAGGTGCTGCCCCAGGTATTCCTCCTGGTTTATTTTACCCGGTGCGCACAGGGGCAAGTGGTCCTTTAGTGCCGGAGCAGTGGCAGGGGACTGCAGAGGGATCTTGGCTGGGCGAGTTTGGGTTCGTGTCTCAGTTTTGCAGCAGGGAAGGCGTTTCGTTGGCGTTGCGCTTGGCCGTGGGGAGTACACCAGGCAACGAAACGAGGCTGGGATTTGAACGTCTTTTCTGCAAACCGTTAACCTACATATGGGGCCGGGATGCAGGGGAAAGCGCAGCCGCCATTCGGCGTGGTGTGGCTTTAAGAATCGAGACTGAAACACCTTAAATGAACTCTGCAGCAGACAGCTGAAAAAAAAAAAAAGCGCCTTGGCCTCGCTGCCGCCTGCTTCTTCATGATGTCATTTTTCAGGTGTCAGTTTGCCGGAGCAAGATTGGAACAGGCCTTGTTGCTAGGACATGAATGGAAAAGTGGCTGTCGATTGGCCAGTGGGGTTTTCCCAACAGGCCAATCGTGGGGGAGCAGGCGGCATAGAAATGAGAGGCAGAAAAAGCTGCTGGCTGGGACAATTAATGTGTTTGCAGTGTCGGAGCAAATTGTGGCGCAAAGTACTGTGCGGGTACAATTAAACCGCAAATCTTCCCCTGTGTAGGCTGGTGACGCTGCCCTAATGGACCAGCCCTGGGCTGAGGCAATTAGCAGCCATGCTGCCTTCTGTTTGAGTTGGCAGCTCGGAGCGGCTAGTGCAGAAAGGGGATGGTTTTCACTTGCACAGAGAGGAAGACTCTGTAGCGTTTTTATTACCTTTAGCCCGCAGAAATTGGTAGAATTTGTTTTCTCTAATTTTTTTTTTTTTGGTAATTATTGTCATTTAAATCCATCGTGCGAAGGGAAAAAAGTCCCGGTGTGCTGCAGCGACTCCATGTCGGAGGAAGGAGAGAGGGGAAAGCAGCTGGTAGGAAAGGTTGGTTTCCTACCCTGCCTGGTCCTGGAACAAGCACTGCAGCAGAGACAGCAGGAGCCTGCTCTCTGCAAAGGTCTTTGAGCAGAAAGTATCCCTTTATAAAGTGTAACTGAGTATGATTCTGTTATTTCAGATCCTGGCTATAAAAAGCGTTCTTATTTAAGTTGTTAGTAGTGCCTGCCTGACAGAGGAATAGCCAAGTAAGCAGATTTGCCTGCCTGTCATCCTTAACTGCTTGCTATCGCCGCACTCCTGCGATGCTGCTGTAGCAGAGGAGGTTTTCTTACATAACCAGCCGGCTTTTCTGCAGCCATCCCCCTTCCCGCGGGAGCAAGGCACCGCCTGGGTCATGGAATCCAGTCCCTTGCTTGCCAGCAGCCGCTGTGCGCCGTCCATCTCGGAAAAGGATGGAGCTCCTGCTCCAGCCTCTGTGGGACTGATGCTGCTTCTTTCACAGAATCACAGAATGCTTCGGGTTGGAAGGGACCTTGAAAGATCATCTGGTCCAACCGCCCTGCAGGAGCAGGGTCACCTAGAGCAGGTCACACAGGAAGGTGTCCAGGTGGGTTTGGAACGTCTCCAGAGAAGGAGACTCCACAGCCCCTCTGGGCAGCCTGTCCCAGTTCTGTCACCCTCACCAAAAGTTTCTCCTGATGTTTCTATGGAACCTCCTGTGGTCCAGCTGCACCCCTTGTCCTGTCATTGGATGTCACTGAGCAGAGCCTGGCTCCAGCCTCTTGACACTCATCTTTTACATATTCATGAACATTAATGAGGTCACCCCTCAGTCTCCTCCAAGCTAAAGAGCCCCAGCTCCCTCAGCCTTTCCTCATCAGGGAGACGTTCCACTTCCTCCATCACCTTTGTGGCTCTGTGCTGGACTCCGTTGAGCTTCTCTCTCTCCTCATTATTTTTCCTGGAGAGTCGTTTCAGGCTGTCCCCTCTCATGCCCAGGCCACTGCTGGGACGTACCCATCGCCTCCCCCTCCGTGGCCACCACAGAGATGCTTTTGCAGAGGCACGTGTGCCCCTGGGTGGCCCAAGAGGAGGCCAGCGGTCCTGTTCACACAAGTACTGTGCATGGGACAAGGGGGCTGCAATGGAGACAGGGGATGAAAGTCAAGTTGCTTTTGTGAACCCTTGTGGGCTGCAGGGTCAGAGGGGTGACCACTGGCTATAAGCCAGTGCTGTAAGGGGCAGCTCTTCTTGGGACTTCAAGCTTTGTTCTCACCCACTGCAAGGGCACCAGGTACCACCCAGGCTGGCACTAGCTCTCGTTACAAGACTCCAGTTGCTGAGAAAGCCTTAGGGCTGTAGGGTAGGAGGAGTAAGTGCCATGACCTACCCTTCTCCCCAGCACTGCTGCTGGGGTCACCTCCTCACACTGCTGGGAGGGCAGCTTGCTCATAAGACCAGGCAGAGACCCCACCAGCCCTCAGACCAGTTATGGAACCATCTATTTTATTTATTCCAGCCCAGAAGCACCAGGTCTGACCTACACCAATTCCAGTTTCAGAGCATTTGAATTTGTGGCCCATGTCCAAAATACTTAAAAACAAAACCAAAAAAATCCCAACCAAATAAAAGCAACCAACTTTTGCCCGGGTAACCAGGGAGAGCAGCCAGTTAACCCTTTCAGTTCCTGTCTTCCCAGAGCAGAAACATCTCTAGATGGGTTTATATGGGTTTCCCCAGTGGGTGAGGCACACTGAGGGCCCCATCCCAGTTGGTGTGCATGGGGATGTGTACGGGCAGCCACAGCTTGCTCTGCTCAGCTTTCCTGCCCAGCCGGGTCGTACCCTCCCATCACATCCCCGTCTGCCACCCGCAGCTTGGCTGCCCCTGAACAGAGCCCATAGAGCCACATAGCTCAAAGAAACTTTTATTTGCAAGTTCACCCTGTTAAAATAAATGAGTTTCCATAGAGCAGCTGGGCGGGGGGTGAGAAGAGGGAACGCGGAGGCACAAGCCAGGGCCCTGCTGCAGAACTAGGGTAAAAAGTCTGGTCTTGTTTATTCTCATGTAAATCAAGAGTAAACCCAGGCAATTTTGTCATCCTCGGCTCTGACGCATTACTGTAAATCCTACTTTCGTAACTCGGTCATTATTTATGAGTATTACCACAGTGCTGTATGAGATCAGGCAGAGTTATGCCTGATCATGCGTGTGTGTTAAGGACTACAGCTTGTATGTTTAAGTAAAGGAGACAAAGGCAGTTGATCATCTTCATTTTACAAATAGGGGCATAGGATTACACGATCTGCTGGAGAGCGTGCAGGAAGCCAGTGTCTGGTCTGGACAGGAAACGGTTTTCCTGTCCTGAAAAACTTTTTGTAGTAGGGAGAGAAAAAAAAAAAAAAAAAATCCTGTTTGACATTTGAGTGAAAAGTTTTCGAGGGCAGGAAAGCACGGTCAGTAACTACCCGATGTGAGTTCCAGATTTGAGTCCCTGGTCTGCAGGGAGCAGACAAAGGATGTGCCCTTGCAATCCCTCCTTGGTCTACGGCTTTCCTCTGCTTGAGGGGGCTTATGGATCCTCCTGGGCTCTGGTGCAGTTTGGGATTTCTGCTATTGGTGATCAGTGATGGTTGCCTGAGCAGGATCGATTCATCCTCAGCACTTGGGGTTTTGCCTGCTACATCATGTCCAGAGGATGGTGGAAAAGATGAAAAAAAAAGAAATATGTATATAAATTTTTGAGCAGATCATCACCTGCTAGAACAAAGGCATTTAAAAGAAAAAAAATAGGTGTCAAGATGAAAGGCTCTGTGCTGTGTGTGTGCAGTATCTGTGCTGTATATCTATCGTATCCATGCTGTGTGTGCACCGTATCACCTATTTAATCACCTCCTGCATGGGAGGGTGGCTCGGTTGACTGTTCCCATCTCCTTCCCAGGCTCTGGCTGGCATTTCCCTTAGTCTTTTCTTCCAACCTGAGCCCCTGGAAAGGATTGCTCTTCTGACCGTACCAGCTTTCCCATCGCCCAACTGCTGATCTCCACCACCTGCTCCTCAAAGGCTGGCGACGCGCTCGGATGTTGTGTGCTGGGATATCTGTTGCTGGTGTTCAAGGACTTCCTCCTGTTTTGTTTTGCCATGTTATTTTCCTATATTTAGCTGGAGGACTTAAATCATAGAGGACAAATGTAAATACCATGTAGTAGCCTTCCTTTCACCGGCGAGGTCACGCGTGGAGCGTTCACACAATCACTGCGTCTCGGTAATCTCACGTTTCTGCTCAACTCCACACCCCCTGCCTGGCTTTGCCATCTCTGCTAAAACCAGATCAGGTAAATGTAACGCCTCGGTATTGACCTAGGAGGAGAAAAATGACTTTCTAATCAGATGAAGATGGTGTTTTCTTCTCGAATCAGCCCGTCCCCTCCTCCTACCATCATGCAGTGCAGTAGCCAGGAAAGATGAGGTCTCAGCCCAGGTATTGCAGAGGAGCAGCCTTTGTTAGATACAGTGTGTGGATACTGCAAAATATTGGGAGAGCTGAGCAGGTATCTTTTAAAAGAAAGGAAAAAGAAAAAAAAAAAGGGCAATTAATTAGACTCAATAAACATATATTAGGGTTCAAAATATGCACAGCCAAAATGAAAGCCACATTCTGGTTCATTAAATCTGAAAAGCCTTTACACGTTTTAAGCCTGTAATCATATTCACAGATGCAAACCCCCTTCCCAGCCTTCTCCCCCCTCCCTTCCTGCAGATTTCACACCTTGGTAATGGCTATTGTAAAAAGGAGCTGCGGGTCGCAGGCGGGAGCAGGTTTGCGGCGCTGGGGGAGCGGATGCACACCCGGCAGGAAAATGACTCTTGGCTGGGGTGTCTCTGTCGGGTCCACGCTGCATCACCAGGAGGATGCGAACCGGCGTGGTTCAGGTGCACGAGGAGGAGGCACGAAACCTTGGCTCGTACTTTCCTTCCCCACCCTGCTCCCGTGTCCTGTGCACCCCCTCCTTCCAACCTTCCCTCCCTCCCCTGAAGGGTGCTACGTTACCAGGGAGCTAAGCTAAAGAACATATGGAAATGTCATGCGTGTATATATAGAAGAGGAGCGAAAATGGATGCTCTTGGGGACAATAAACATTAGTATATCTGCAGGGGAGGGAAAAGAATTTCAGCTATTCGTGCTGCTTTTGTGGGGTTTTGTCAGTGTTTTTTTTCACCAGTGTTTGTAAAAATAAATATATATATCTATGTAATTTATTTGAATTGGTAATTCTGTGAAACCCAGAGTTCTTTACGTGAAGCTTCTGGTGTTTTCCAAAATGACACAGTCAGAGAGGAAGATGTTCTGACTGCGTGCCAGCAGATATTTGTAAGGAGACATTTTGAGAATCTGAAGTGATCAGTATGAACATTTTCAAGATGCTGGGGCTTGTCCTGGAATACCTTGGTGATTCAGTGCTTTCTTCTGGTTTTAGATGTGACCTGATCTAGGTAATCCTGCTCTAGCAGGGGGATTGGACCAGGTGATCTTCTGAGGTCCCTTCCAACCCCTAACGTTCTGTGATTCTGTGATAGATAAAGTGAGATGAAAATTGAAATGCTTCCAGTGTGAAAAAAATCTCACGAGCAGCTTTGTTCAACCATTTCTTTCTTTTAGTGTTTTGCGGGTTTGGTTTTTTTCTTTCTGTTTTCAACTGTTTTTTAAAAAAAGAAAACACACCTAGTGAAGATTTTCACTCTGTCCCTGGGTGTCAGCAAGGAGCCAGCTCCCTGGTCTGCAGCACAGCACACTGTATTCTCTCTTTTCATGAAAGCAATCCCAAACCATTTGATGCACTGAGGGAAGTAAGAAAGCCCAGCGTAAGGTGTCCTACCCAGAAACCTGGCTATCGTGGTTTCTGTGCCTGGATATCTTGATCAGTTTAAGCTGATTAGAAAAGCTTCTCGGTTCATTCTTGGGCAAGCTGGAAAACGATCCCGGCTTTGTATAATGAAGTATGTTATCTATCCTGCCCTATAATAAATCGAGAGCAGGGTTGGAGGGGGATTGTCATCTGGTCTAAATTAGCATTGCTCCACTGCTGTTGATGGCGACTTGACAGTGCTCACCAGGTGAGGATGTGGCCCATTTAGGGAGTTCCCATGGGGTTACAAAAGCAGCATTGAGGACCATGATTTCAGAGGAGGAAAGAAGCCAAGAAAGGAACAGGACAGCTTGCAGGGAATCTTAAATGACATTAATTGAAATCTTATCACTTCCTTCATCTTAAGGTGAACCCGGGGCACAATAAAGAGCAATTATCTGCCATCTTCCTTCATCTGTCCCGAGTGCAGGGAGGGGAAGAGTATATCCATCACTCTTGCTGCTCTACCCCTTTTTTTTTCAGTAGACAATATGATATATTTACAGACCTGTCACCCCTTCAAATCCATCCTTTCACGGGAGAGCTGAACAAAAGCAGGTGAAAGCAATGGAGCTGGGAAAAGAGAGGGGACCTGGAAACTGGAACCAACTCAAAATGGGGGCTTCAGCCTTCCGAGAAACCATTAGAGGGACTTGAGTTACCGCACTGCTGGAGGTTTAGCTGCAGGCTGGAGGGCTGTGTGCTGGCTGTTAATAGAGCGGAGCAGGGGCCTGGTACTCTCAAACCTGGGTCATGCTGGCTGGGTGCAACACCCGCTGGAAGCCGAGCGGGGCAGGCACTTGATAGCAGGTCATGGAAATTGCCTCAGCATCCAGGATGGGGATCTCTGGCAATTTTCTCCCCTGACTGTGCTCACTGAGGGGGCTGAGAGGTGAAATGGAGCCCATAGCCTCATTTTAAAGCAATAGCAGGACTGGCAGTGAACATCCCCTTCTCTTGGACAGATGTACCAAGGTGACCCAGAAGCTGGATCTGAGGCAGGTTCAGAAAGAGAGTTTTCCCATGTCCTGAGATATTTCTGTTCTCCAAATACAGAGAGGACTGCAGCCCTGGGGCTGGGTAGGCAGGGTTGTACCTGGATTCCCTTTACCTAGGTGGGTCTGAAAGCCACTGCCTGGGTATCTGAAGCCACGGAGCACGAAGCAGCTCACTCTGCAGAACGTAACCCCTACTTTCATTTAGGCAGCAGAGGGGACAATTTAACAAGTCATAGCAGGACAATGTGACTGAAACCTTTGGGACGTCTCAGCTAGTGGAAAGAGGAGCAGAAAGACGTTCTGTGACCATGAGAGTCTAGAGAACCAGGTTTCCTGTGGGGTGCAATAGCAACATGGAGAGGGGCAGACAGGCCATGAGCTGTTGGGGCCCTTTCCCCTCAGCCCTTGCCCAGCTTTTGGTCCCTCAGACAAGGGCTGGTGTGGCTCGGGGCTGGGGCTCGTGCCCCCCAGCTACCCCAGCAGCCAAAAAGAGGAGCAGCGTTTCCCCTGCACTGCTGCAGGAGTTTGAGGGGAGCAGGAAAGGGTACCCAGACCTGAAGCACTGGGTGCAGCCCGCTATGGAGATGTGGGATGTGAGAGGGGCAGGTTCCAGTCGGCTGGATTTCGACTGTGTACAGAAACTCCAAGGCCATGTTGCTTTCTGACAGCAAATCAATGCTGCTGTAAACATGAGAACAAAGGAGCTTGCAGAGGAGAGGGGGAAGGAACAAGGAAAAGGGAGAGATGGAGATCTACTGTGCAACCAAAGCTAAAACAATGTTGGGAAAAGCTGAATTACTTCAGCACCTATTCATACCCTGGCCAGAGCTGGTTGCCCGCCCGTTCCCAAGGCCATCGAGGAAGTCGTGGCCTCGAGTGGATTAGGTGCGAGGGTGAGAGCCAAGGAGCGTGGGGTGGCTCGGCTGCTTCTGTGCTCGGTAGCCCCGGGCCACTCGCTGGGAGCGCGATTCACTCCCGAGGTTTAACAACTGTTTAATCCCCGAGCCGAGGGGCTGGACGAGGCAGCCGCTGTACATGTGCAGCTGGTTAGGGCTGAGCGTGCCCCTCCCCTGTAGAGAGTTGTGTCTCATGATGGATATCACTGGCAGGGTGAATTCCCATTCATTTGTTCTGTGGCTTTGACAGTGCGAGTGGTTTCCATACAGATCCCGCAGGAGAGAATACCGTGGAAAAATGGGGGTTTGGGAGCCAAGATGCTGGGACTTTCTTCTTCCCAGCTCTGCAGCGAAAGAGCAGAGCTGGGGCCCAGCAGGTTTAAGTTTGAGACGGAGGCTGGCTCCTGACCCGATCCTGAGGTCACGTCCATACACGGGATCAGGGTTTAACCCGTTGCATATGGGCTAGGACAGGGTTATCTAAGATAGCCCAGCTCGGAGCACCGGGCTGTTCTGCAGGCAGAAGCCCAGGCTCCCACCAGCGCCGATGGAGTGGGAGCCCGGTCAGATGCTTTGCAGGGATAACGTGCCATTGGAAGGCTCAGTCTTCGATGAAGGCAGGGTTTTCTTGTTTGGTCGGGCTTTTAAGCTCATATATTTTCTCTGGCTGTCATTGGGAAGGCCACATGGAAGAGCTTTAAGGACCGATCCTGAATGGGGAGAGGGGAGTTTGGAGCGCACAGCTCAGTCCCTGAGTCTACCCATCTGTAAAGAATCAGCATAACAACACTTAAAATACTTCCCCAACATGGCAGTTGTGGAGCTTAATTAAACTGTGCAGAGTGCTTGGAGATCCTCAGATTAAAGGCTGTGTGTACAGTGAATTACAAAAGCAAACAACATGAAATTTTCCATGTGTTGTGCTAGAGCTGTCTTCATTTACCAGAAACAAATCATGTAATGTACCTCTTATATGTAACTTGTTTATATAGGATGTGCCTATTATTCCAGTAGGAGGGAATTCTGGTGCTTTGGATTATCATTTCTGAATATGTAATCCACATAAGGCAGAAAATTTGAATGTGATGGCAAAATAGCACAGATAGGGGTTTTTTAACTCTATGTGTGCGTGTAATTAGTCATGGGAAATGGCATCGGTATTAACAGGCCTGAAAGATGGTGGGAGGTAAATTTAATATAGTATAAAAATAAAGGTAATCCCAGCAAAAGACAAGCGTAGAGAGCAGTTACCAGAGTCACCGCAGGCAGAGACAGTACATGTTTTGTGTCCAGCAATAGCAGCGTACGTGACTTGAAATGCTCTTTCCATATAAAACAAAATACCCACTGGTTTGGCTTATTAGCGCTAATCTTCAAAGGGAGAAGCAGTCCTGAGGTTCCTGGTTCAATTCATAAGTTCAGCTCTGCTCTGGCAGCGCTCTCTTGACAAAGTGCCATTGTTGCCCACGGCCGGGGCTGTGCCGTGTGTGTGTGTGTGTGTGTGAGGTTTAACCTTCTGCATTTCCCCTTTTCGACTGCACAAGGAATGCCCAAAGCCGTGCAGAAATACGTCTCTGATGTATAGTTTACATGTGAAAATGCTGCATTTGAACTTGCACTGACTCTGCTCAGAGTGGATCGGGTTAAATGGACTATTACAATGGCAGGAGCTCATCTGGAACTAATAATTTTTGAGGCCACCAAAAGTAAAAAGTAAAAAAAAAAAAAAAAAAAAAAAAAGAAAAAAACGAGGGGGGGGGGGGAAGGAAACCTGGGGAGTTTGGTGGCCAGGGACTAAAGCTGCTCCCGCCATCCACGGCACCCG